>ML789945.1:273540-322431 GCA_009831015.1 Picea engelmannii
AGGGGCGTGAGAGAGAGGGAATAAAGAGAGAGAGAAGGCAGGGGGGTAGAGTGGGAGGGAGGTTGAGAGTGACAAGGAATGAGAGCAAGAGAGAGTGATGGGGGTAGAGACATATAGAAAGGGAGAGAGAGAGAGAGGTAAAGAGAGAGAAGGGGGAAGAGTTTGGGAGAGATATAAAGAGAGGAAAAAATGGAGTGTGTGAGAGAGGTGAAGGTTGGGGAGAGGGAGAGGAAGTGATAGGGAGAGAGTGAGAGAGTAAGAGAGAGAGTGTGTGTTAAGAACCAGATGTCACTATAGCATAGAAAAACCTCAGAATAAGTACTCAATGCCTTGAAAAAGAGATAAATTCAGATAATAAGACTCTTCAAGGGGGAAACCTCCTTATACACCACATAAATGTCCAAATACAAGATGATTCCAAATGAAAATGTCTCCTTGGTATATATAGGAGACTAGGAGGTACAATTACAACTAATGGACCCAAGCTGACATAAATAATGTAACATTACTAATGTAATATGACCCAATTAAGGGGTAATGTGCCATTATTTAGGGCTTAACATGCCCCTCCCCTTGAGACAAGTTTTGTCTGCAATGCTTGAGTAACTCTGGATGCTTCCGTATAACATAATCGTCTTCCCAAGTGGAATATTCAACCAATAGTTTCCTCCATTTAATGAGATACTTTGAAATGGATTTATTCCTTAATTGACAAATTCTTGTGTCAGTGATGGCTTCAGGCTCCAATATGATTTTTCCTTCCTCGTCAAGTTCTGACAATATAGTTTGAACTGGGATCTTGTCATCTATAACCTTATTTAAGCATGAAACATGGAAAACTGGGTGTACTCGTGAATATGTAGACAACTCCAATTTGTATGCCATAGTACCAATATTTTGCAACACCCTATAAGGGCCATAGTAATTTGGTGATAATTTATTATCCTTCTTGGCTTGCTTGAAGGACATCTGTTTGTATGGTTGTAGTCTTAAAAATACCCAATCCCTTACTTCAAAACTTCTTTCACTACGATGTTGGTCTACTTGTTTCATGTGATTTTGTGCCATGGTTAGGTTGTCCTTTAAGATTTCGAGAACTTGTTTTTTATGCTCGATGTGATCTTCCACTGCTTGAACCTTGTATTTTTATTTTACAGAAGAAGTGATGGAAGGAGGGTGGTATCCATAGAGTGCCATACATGGTGTCATTTTTGTTGCAGTGTGAAAGGAAGTGTTATACCACCATTCTTCCAAGTGTAACCATTTGAACCATTGTGTTTGTTTATTAGAGACAAAGAAACGAAGGTATCCTTCTAGACATTTGTTCACTATCTCGGTTTGTCCATCAGATTGAGGATGATAGGACGAGCTATGAGCCAATTGAGTACCCAAACAAGAAAATAATTTTGTCCATAAATGTCCAGTGAAGATGGGATATCTGTCACTTACAATAATATTTGGGCTTCCATATAGCTTTTGAACTGTCTCCATGAGTGCGGTGGAAACTGTATTGGCTTTGAAGGGATGGGAGAGTGCACAAAAGTGTGCGTACTTGGTCATTATATCAACAATCACCATGATGACACTCTTTCCTTTAGACTTCGGTAACCCTGTGATGAAATCCATGGAAACCTCGTCCCATCTCTGACTTGGGATGGCTAATGGTTTTAAAAGACCCGGGGTCTTAATTTTTTCCACCTTATTTTGTTATCAAACCAAACATTCTGCTACAAACCTTTGAACATCAGTTTTAAGTCCATCCCAAAAAAAATCCTTCTTAACCCTATGGTAGGTTTTCAAAAATACCGAGTGCCCTCCTACCGGAGAGATGTGCAAGTCCAATAGTACCTTTTGTTTGAGTTGGGAGTTCTTATATAAATATAAGTGATCTTTGTACCATAGTGAATCATTTTTCCATGTAAATGTATCTTATGCACTGGAATCCTATTGCAACCTTTGAATAATTGATATGAAATTTTAACTTGATCTTTAACCATTACTTGCATGTGAATTTTTTAATTGTTAACCATCTTTATGAATGAAAAATTAAAGAACATCCATCAAGAACATGAGCACATAAACATGTAAGCAAACCATCTATGAACAAGGATTGGTAATGGAGTTCACCAGACTTCCTGGCTACCTCTCCGGGCCACTTTCCAAATGGGAAGGTCGATAGATTAAGTATTCAAATTCTTACAAAGTGAATTTTGATTTCTATCTGTCATATACAGTAACAGACTTCAACAATAGTTGGAAGATGAAATTCTGAGACTTTTAAGTATAAACATGGATACCTTTCTGTGTATCTGGAAGGTTCTGTGAACACTTTTCTGTCTGGATGCCTGAATGCAAAAACCGAAGCTGGATCTAGAATCCTTGTGAAAAATAGAGAATTTTGAGTATAAACTTGATATATTTCAGAAACTAGACTTTGAATGCCCTTTTTGGCACAATTCCCAATTTTTCCCTGATTGTACAGTCCGTACAACCTCGGGATGCGTGCCAATTATGTACCACCTCCAACTGTGTGCAAATACCACCTCGGTCTATGTGAAAATTCATTTTAGTCACTGTGCAACATCACCTTGATCTGCATGCCTATCTCTGCCTGCATTAAAACTATTTCTCCTTCCTCAGGATGCATGCCCATGCCCCATTTAAATAATAAAAAAACAATAGTTTTTGGGGAGGCGCGAGCTATGGGCCATGCGCCCTCTGAAATCCCCCGAATCTCGACAACTTTTAAGTTTTTTGTGCCATTCCTTGCCACGTCCCATTGCGGTGGCGCATTGGTAGTTGTAGTTGTCATGGGGGCGGAAGTCCCGAGGTCAAACCTGCGGGCTTCTCCTCCATAAACATATATCTATTATAACATATTTGATATATGGTATGGTTTGCGTGTGTTTTATGTTTTAATACATATCATATGATATAGTTTTAAATATATGCACGCGATTTGTGTTATATAACGTTTGGATATGGTTTTAATATATATGATATTTGGATTTTATGATATGGTTTTAATACCAAGGGGGCCTCGATGTTGGCAAGGTCAAGGGCTAGGCCCTTGACCACCCCTTTTTTTTTCTAAACTATTTCTAACCATATTTTTGACCATTTTAACCCATTTATAACCATTTTTTATGAAACTTCCCTTGCTCATATCTTTGTCACTTGGAGGTCGTTTTTCCTGAAACGAATGTCACTGAAAAGTTGCCAACGAGCTCTTCAACTTTGTAAGATTTACTTTGAATTTTGAATACTTTAACTCTATCGAATTTTGAGATGATCCACCTGGATCAATGAGAGTCCACACATTTTCGTCATTCTTCCATTCATCCCTTGATTCTATTATTCAATCAGGTTGGATGATTGAGATAGCACAAAGAAAGGCCTCAACATCTTCATCATTTCTTGAGAGTGCATTTGCCACAACATTTTTCTTCCATTTTTTATAGATGATTTAAAAATCATAACGCAATATCTTGTTCTCCCATTTTTGTTGTTCTTATGAAGATAGTGTTTGTTCCAAGAAGTATTTAAGACTATCACGATCTGTTTTGACCTTGAAGTGCCTACCTATTAGGTACGGGCACCATTTATTCAATGCATGTAGTATTGCCATCATTTCGTTCTCATAAATGGGCTTTTGTAGGCCCTTTCCCTTGATTGTCCAACTTTCAAAAGCTAGGGGCCTTCCTTTTTGCATTAGGACAACACCAATGCCATTTTTCGAGGCATCACATTCCACAATAAAGGTTTTTGTGAAGTCTGGTGTGGTCAAGATAGGAGCTTTGCACATCACCTCTTTAAGTTTTTCAAAAGCTTTAGCTACCTTTGGAGTCCATGAAAATGCATCCTTCTTAGTTAGTGTCGTTAAAGGTGCTAATATTCTCCCATAGTTCCAAACAAACTTGCAGTAGTAACCTGTCAAACCCAAAAATCATGTAAGATTCTTCAATGTTTTGGGAATCGTCCAGTCCATCATGGCCTTAATATTGTTAGGGTCTACCCTGACACCTTCATGAGATACAATATGACTTAAATACTCTACCTCCTTCACCCCAAAGAAACATTTGTATGGTTTGGCATATAGTTGTTGATCATTTAGTAGTTGTAGCACCTTGTCAACATGTTGCACATGATCCTCCCAAGACTTGCTATAGATTAGTATATCATCAAAAAATACCAACACAATTTTTCGAAGGAAGGTGTTGAAAATGGAATTCATCAACCCTTGGAATGTGGAAGGTGCATTTGTAAGGCCAAAAGGCATGACCAAAAATTCATAATGGCCTTCATGAGTTTAGAATGTTGTTTTTGGGATATCCTATTCCTTCATTCTAATCTGATGATACCCTGAACGAAGATCCAAATTTGTGAAATAGATTTCTCCATGTAGTTCATCTAACAATTCATCAATGACGGGAATGGGGAAATTATCTTTAATAGTGATCTTGTTGAGATCTCTATAATTTGGATACATACTCCATGAGCCATTTTTCTTGAATACCATTACCATTGTTGCAGAGTAAGAACTTTGGCTAAGTCTAATAATTCCAGCCTCTAACATTTCTTCAACCATGTGCTCAATTTCACTCTTCTGGGCATAAGGGTATATGTACAGCCTGATATTAGGAGGAACACTCCCAGGAATTAGGTGAATATCATGATCATGATTTCGAGTGGGTGGAAGACCTTTGGGAATATCTTCAAATACTTTGTAATTCTTATCAATGATCCTTTGGATATCTAGGGGAATAGATGGATTAGATGTTTTAACATCTAGTGAGCATAGTTGTGAAATTACACCTTGATGCCCCTTTTTCAATAACTTTTTCATTCCATTAGAGATTATCACCTTACTGGGTTTCCCTATGATACCTCTTAACTCAATTTATTTTCCTTCCAATGAAAATTTCATGAAAAGTTCTTGAAAATTAAAAGCCATTGTTCCTAATTATTGTAACCATTGGATTCCTAGTACGACATCAACACCACCCATGGGTATAGAAATCATTGGACTATTCATTACATATTCCCCCATAGTAAGATTGATCTTATTTCATTTTCCTAAGAAATTGATAGTTCCTCCATCTTCAATCATTACTTGAAACTCTGGTGCTAGATATATTAAGAAATTGAGACATTTGGCTAATTTATAGTGAATGAAATTATGAGTACTACCAGAATAAATTAGGACTATTACCTTTTTCTTTTTTATATATCCTTCGATATTGAGGATTTGAGGAGTGTTAATTCCATCCAATGCATTACACAATATCGTGGGATTCAACTCTTCAGAAGAATTTGCTTCTACATTTTCATCTTGATAAGGTTCTTGTTCTTATTGTTCTTCTTCTTCCTCTACACAATCTATGTAGAATAATTTCTTCTCACACACTTATGTCCCTTATTGTACTTGCTGTCACAATTAAAGCATAAACCTTTTTCTTTTCTTTTCTCCAATTGTTGAGGTGTCAACCTTGTAGGTTGAGGTGTTTTAGAAGAAAGAGCATTATTCTCTCGATAGATGTTAGGAGTGGTCCTTCTAGTTTCCATATCCATATTTTTACTTTCAACATTTCTTGCCACCTTAAATGCATTCTCCAATGATTTAGTTTCCCAAAGGAGAACCTCATGTTGAATGTTATCCCTTAAAGTTCCTATGAATACATCAATCAAGTAATCATATGGAATATTTGCTACCTTTATATTCAATCTTTGGATATTCTCAATGTGCTCTATAACTGAACCCTTTTGCTTGAGATTTATCAATTGGCTAAAGAAGGTATTTCTCCTTGTATCCTCATAGTGTGCTATCATTGTTGGATCATGTTGCCATTGATGCCAATGGTTTGATTGATTGATGATTGATGTAATGTAATATGTATTGTCCTTGATGAGAATGCATAGATGAAGATGGATCAATGAGTTGTCATTGATATGATGAAGATGGATCAATGAGTTGCCATTGATACATGATGAACATGGACCGATGTGGTTTCATTGGTATATGATGCATTGTTGGAAAAATGTATAGATGACTCATTATTTTATTATCATGATTGATAAGGTGCACAAATGGATGAACTCCAAAGTGGTCCCCTTATGGTGAAATCCCTCATGGGAAGATGCTTTGTGGATTCAGTTATCCTAGAAGAATGGTTGGAGGACCCATGCTCTCATTATTGTCTTATAATGATTGATAAGGTGCACAAATGGATGAACTCCAAAGTGGTCCCCTTATGGTTAAATCCCTCACGGGAAGACGCTTTGTGGGTTGAGTTATCCTAGAAGAATGGTTGGAGGACCCATGCTTGTATGTGGAATAATTAGATGAATACAAAGAAAATTTTTAGTGAAACTATCCTAGATGGATAGTGCTTGTCATGCCATTTCTAGTGGTATGTAGAATGTCACATAACTCCTCATGGTTTGAGAGTTATGGCCTTACAAAGATGAAGGACCCCCACATGAAGGCTTGAAGCCCCCAAGATCAAAGAAGTCAGAGTGACCTAAAAGAAGAAATCATTATTTAAATGATAAAGTGAAGTGACAAAGTCAAGGTGGATAATTTAAATAATAAAGAGAAGTGACAAAATCAAGGAATATTTAAATGATAAAGTATTGGAGAACTTTCTATTGATGGAAAGTGGTTAACCCTAAAATAAGGAAAATATGTTAAGTGACCTAGAAATGGGTTAAGTGACCTAAAAATGGGTTAAGTGACCTAGATTATTAAATTATAAATAAGATAGCAATGGTCTCTTGTAGATCATCCTTTTTGTGGATCAATGGAGAGCTTCTTGTGAGAATATCTTTTGGAGTATTGGTGGAGAGATTTTTGTGAGAGCTTCTTGAGCATTTTTGGTGTGGAACACTTGAGCATATTGAATATCTATAGGTGAATGAGGTAACCAAAGGATATATAATCCAAATTTTAGAGGGAAGGTGAAGAAAAGAGGGTCGAAATTCAAGGGAGGATAAATTCTTTTCATGATGCTTTCTAAGGTATGTTATTTACAGGTCATCTCACCATTTTTGTAATAAAGTTTTGTATATAATGATTCAGATTGTGAGATTGATATTCCATTGAGGAAACATTTCCAAGTATCTGTGGTAATAAATTCATCTTGTGGGTCGTTTTACTTTTGGATATAAACTCCGTGGAAAATAGGGTTTGTGGCTAGTCCGGAAACTAGTCTAAAATAGGTGTTTCAGGTAAAAGAGTCATAACTTCTTCATAACAGAACCAAATTCAGTGAGACTAGTTGTGTTGGTTATATTACAGTCTATAGTATGCTTTGTGACAGTTTTAGATAAATTCAAAAAATATTACGTATGGGGCACGTTCTACAAGGTTGCTCTCTAGAATAAGCCAGAATTCAGCAAGGTATGCCATTTTTTCTATAACTCCTTTTATGAGAGGTTCCAATTTGTGACACCTAGAGGAATTGCATAAAAAAAATTGAAGAAAATTGTGTATCTATTTCATATATTTAATCATTACAGGTACAAAGTTATGATTATTTCAAGTTATGGTTGTTGACTAATCCAAAACTAGTCATGGTTGAGACAAGCAGTTGATGAGTTGGCACATACATGAAGTGTATAGTTGATGATGTTGGTACATATTGATGATTCATTGTTTATGAGTAGTTGACACATGACTTTTATATACTTGTTACATGGTTGGATGCACTTGTGTATGGTACAGGTTGATTACATGTTGTTTGGCATAGGTTGGTGCATGGTTGATGCACTTGTTTATGGTATAGATTGATATATGTTGAGGATTGTTGCCTCATCTCAGTTGGTGCTGAGAATGTAAGTTGAGTCTTGCATATAGAGATGGTGCTTTTGTAGAGTTGTAATCTATTCATTTGTTGCTGAAAAACCCCCGGATTGAAGTTCATAATAAAAAGAAAAATTGTACATACATCTTGTGTTCCTTGTGGAGATGATTTGTTGATGATATATTGTTGATATATGTTGTTGATATGTATTCACATCTAACTGATTATTAATGACAACAATGAGTAATGAGTAAATGTGGAATGCTAACTAATGAGTTTTGTGTAAGAGAGAAGTTTTGGGAAAAATATCCCCACACTCATTCACCCCCCCCCCCTAAGTGTGGTAGGTGTGTCCAACAATCATTTCTTTCGTGAAAATTGTCCAAGTGACAAGTGATTTGCGAGAACAAAGCCATTGATACCACACAAATTGATTGGGTTCTAAATATAAATAATCAATTCATACCTTTTGTGTATGTGGAACATCATGTAGATCAAAGAATTCCTCCATCTGAAGTATCCATGTGATTGGGTCCTTGCCATCAAAATTCCTCATATCGATCTTAGGAACGTGGTTGGTATTCAACCCAAATTTGGAGTTTCTCAATTCTTGATCCATCTTCCTTCTGTCCTCATCATGAATTTCATGGGATACATTTTCACTTTCAGGTGTCTTCTCTATTAGAAAAATTTTCAATCCTTCCATGATCTCCCTTTTTAAACCATCCATCATCCCTTGTATTTAATCTTTTGTCACTGTCTTCTTTTGTAAATCATTTACATCCCTACACATTTCTTTACCTTCATCAAGAGTCCAAGTAGGAGTGTTTGGAGGCTTATTTGGTGTAGAAGTTACCTTTTTTGGTGGCATGTTGGCAAAGTATCACTTTTAAACCTTGATTTTGAGGTGGTTCTGCTAGACAATCATTCTTCTATTGTATATCCAAAATTTCAGCCCTTCTGGGTATGAAATTTTCTTTTTTTGTAGTTCTCTGATATTTCTTCTCTACAATTCCATAGGTCTGATCAAAATTGGATGTGCCAAGTGAAATTTATGGTAAACACCCCACAAATTGCTTATTTTTGGACTTTCCAGGAGATCTCACTTGTATAGCGTGCCCCGCACAAAATAAATGATATAAAATTATGAAAAAGTGTACCATAAATATTATAGATTGTCCACTATCCAATGCAACTAGTCTCACTCAATTTGGATACTCTATGAATAATTTATGATTATTTTACCCAGAACACCTTCTTGAGACTAGTCAATAGGACTAGCCATATACCCTATCTTCCACAGGGTGTATCTGCAAATGTAAGATGACCCAGAAGCTGAAATTTTTATCACACATACTTTAATAATTTTTGTAAATATCACGAGGATTTTAGAGTATGAAACATTACAAAAAAAAAATTATAGCGAAAATTCCACGATGACTCAATTCAGGATGATTCTAGAACCCTATCTTACACAGGTTGTATCTCTGAAATTATAAGGCCTTTGGAGCTGAAATTTTAATCCAATGTACCTTGATCCGTCTACTGAATATCCTCCAAGAGGTTTTTTCTGAAACGTTGTAGAAAAAAAAAATTATAGCAAAAATGCCAAGGTGTCTCAGATGCAACAGCAAAACCCCAATCCCTTGAGCTCTGATACCATATGTTAAGAACCAAATATCACTATAGCATAGAAAAACCTTAGAATAAGTACTCAATGCCTTGAAAAAGAGAGAAATTTAGATAATAAGCCTCTTCTATGGGGAAACCTCCTTATACACCACATAAATGTCCAAATACAAGATGATTCCAAATGAAAATGTCTCCTTGGTACATATAGGAGAATAGGAGGTACAATTACAACTAATGGACCCAAGCCAACATAAATAAAGTAACATTACTAATTTAATACACCCCAATTAAGGGGTAATGTGCCACTATTTAGGGCTTAATAGAGAGAGAGAGAGTGAGAGAGGAAAATAGATATGGGGGGGAAGAGGGCGGGAGGGAGAGAGATAAAGAGGTAGAGAAGGGTGGGAGAGAGAGAGAGAGATGTGGGGGGAGAATAACATCAGAGAGTGATTGAGAGAGATATATATAGAAATGGGTTGGGGGAAGAGTGTGAGTGAGGAAAGGAAAAAAGAGAGGGAGACAGAGAGAGAGTGAGGGTGAAGTGAGAGGGGTATGAGAGGAAGAGAGGAAGTGGGGGAGAGATAAAGGGAGCAAGAGACAGAGAGAGAGGGAGAGAGGGAAGTGGGCATATATAGAGAGAGAGGGACCTCATTTACATCTACCCCTAGAACCTCTTCATTCTCATATTCCTTCCATATCCCCTCTTCCCTAGTGCACTATTACTTTCCCTAGGAACCTTCACACCATTTATCCCTAGGTTTGGTCCCCATTAATCCTAGGTCCCACATTCCCTTTGCCCAAAAATTTATCCCCTATCCCCTCATATATAACTCTATCCCCATATAAAATAGGTGTGTTGGTCATTGATCTGGTTGTGCGAGTGGTTATTGAAGGTGCTCTCCCTCTTTTGGAATACCTGCATTTTCGAACATGGTATCAGAGCGCATTTGAATACCTTCTCCTATTGTAGATTGATATCATTAAGACGTGTTTCCACATCTCTATTTTCTTCCATTTTTGTACATTTTTTGGCTGGGTGTACTATTCCATTGTGTCTAGAACAATCGTTTCAGTTAGGAATTCATTTTTTTTCACTCGAAAAGATTTATGTTTTCCAAAGATATGGCCATTTCAGTCAGATTAGGAGGTATAAAGCCTGAATATTCCCTTTTTAATTTTTTACAGAAACAATATTTAAGTTTTCTATTTTTTATTTCCAGGTTGCTACTCTTTTCGATCTTTGTATGCGCTTTTCCCTGTGCTTTTTTCAATCTCATCAAATTAGAAACAGAGTGGAAAGGTTTTTCATGTGTGCATATGTTATTTTCTATGTTCTATGTGTGATCTTAGTAAATTAGAAGTAGAGGGAAAATTTTCATTTTCCGAGTAACTAACCAAGATCTAACTCTTGTTGTTTTTTAGAAGAGAATATTTTGTGTGTGTATGAATGCATGAAATTTTTTTTTTTTTATCACACACCCCAAGGTTATTTTCACAAAAATAACAACAACAACACCCCCAATACTCCTTCTTAAGACTATAATGTGTTTTTCACTAGCTCACTTGGTTGAAAGTTACTTTACTTAGTAAGAGGTCTTCAGTTCAAAATTCAAATGTTTTTTTTTTTTTGGAAAGTTCATACATTAATTGTAAAGTGCATTTCACTTAATTATCAAAGTGAATCACTACTAAATAGCTTTAATATTTTATTTCAAGTTATTTGTTTTGTATGCAACTTTCATTTATAAAGTAACTTTATTGTAAAAATGGTTCCTTCTTATTCTACAAAAGTGGGTCACTTCATAAAGAAACTTATTTAAAAGTAATCTTATAGGAAAACTTATATAAGAAGGAGCATCACCACGTGTACCAACTTCTACTTGCCACATGGCTCTTTGGTTACTGTTTATGCCTTTTTTCAAAAGGGCATAACTCTCACATCCAAAGTTTGTTTTCAATGTCATTTTTTTAAACAACCTATTCTTCGATATATTTTCATCTAGACCATCATTGTTGGACATATGGGTTGATCCAGGTTCTACCTTATTTCTCCAACAAAACCCTTTTTACTATCAGTCCTTCTGGTAAACGAGAATGATACACCGCGCATAGAGTGCACAACATAGTCTCACCCGAGATGGTTTATGGGTGACTACAGGACGCATATGTCTACAGTCATGGAAGGGATTGGGGTTGTTATTCTTACTTATATCTCTAATTATCCATGAATTATATCATACCATTAATCATATCCTATTAATCCATTCATTCATAATGTTCATTCTTCATACATATTTCTACTGCACATTGTAATTTAAACCATTCATTCATCTATCTCATCATTCAACCATAATTGTAGAAATAATAAAAATTCAAACACATTGTAACACAAGGTTTTTACCATGGTTCACCCCCGTTGGGGCTACATCCACAAAGATCTTCCGCTTCTTTCGTATTCATCAAAAAGGTGTTTTTCACATTACATCATAGGATAATAGAGAGTAGTGAGGCGAACCATGATTGCACCAAGCTCCACAAATTATGACCTGACCCTCAGCTACATCTCTAGATTGACTCCATCTAAGCTCCACAATTCTCAAAACAAACTTCAAGTCCACAAGGACTCCAAAATAGGTTCTTCAAAATAATTCTCTCCAATAGATATGACAAATATTAGATGCCTCATTCTACCTTATACCTCTTCTATTTATACTACAAAAATGGGTTAAAAACCCTTACAATACATTCCAAACCCCTAACCTTAACATAGCTAGGTTTTTCCACATCTGTGTCAGATTTCCACAAATCATGCCACATGTGGTGCTTTTCCTCAAAATATGGTGTGCTCTCCTTCTAGGTCCAATCTTCCTCATTTGTTGTGTTTTTCTTGATCTTTAATTTTTTCCACCATAGTCCTGCGCCAACATTCCCCCAATGCTAACATGTGGCTTGTCCCGAGCCACTCAGTCTTAGTTTACCTTCTATAGTGCTACCTCCAACACATGAAACTTATTTTCCAACTCTATCGCTTTCTCCTTAGCTTGTGTGCTCTTTTCTGCTAGGATATCCAAATCCTGCGCTGTCATATGCTTTTTCAGTACTTCTCTGCTTTCTTCTAACACCTTTTCCAGTCTTCATTTTTTTGTTTGGAGCTCTTCTATAATCCTTTCAGCCTCTTGTTTAAATAGTTGCAAATGCACATGCCTTGTTTTTCTTAATGTGTGGTCTTTACCTCTACCTGCAAGTTTTTCATCTCTTGCGCAACCCTCAATCTCATGAATATGGCCATGGTATTTTGCCTCTTCTTTAGGTCCTGAACTTCCATATTCAGTTTTCCCTCTTTCTACTTCGGTTGTTGTATCTTCTCATCTTCTTCCAAGCTGGTCCAAATATGCACAATCTTGTCATATAATTCCACCACTTATTTTACCTCCCGTGCTATGCTATCGGTGTCCATAGTAGCCTCCTTTTCTCTTTGTTCCTTTGCTTATGAAGGTGTGCTTGAAGTTAATTTTTTTTTTAAGTTCACTATCTCTTGTTTGTATTTCTCCATTTTTTATGCAATATTTTGTATCTTCTCTTCTTCTGTTGCCTCCAGTGCCAGCGTGCAGTCTGGTATGCTTTTGTATACTTTCGTAAGTTTCTTTTCTAGTGTATATACATTTTTTTCACCTCCTCCTTCTCTAGTGTGATCTTCTCACAAGTCACTTGAAAAATCTCCTTAACCTCTCAGTCAAGCGCTAGGTTGGTGGAATCCTCCCTAGCTCTATAATGAATCTTTTGCATCACGCTTGCTGGTAACCCATATAATTTCTTCATGGGTATGTTTGTGAGAACCAAATCCACATGTTCTACATCCTTCACTAGTTTCTACGTTGTCTTCTCGTGTACTGCCAACATTTCCCGAGTGACCTTGAACCTGCCACTTCTCTTCACTATTGTCTACAATGTCTCTTCTTATTCTTTCTGCGCTGGTGCCTCTTGTACTTTTTCTTTCTGTTACATTGTATCTAGATGTAACCTCTGTAAAATGTCATGAAATTCTGCTAGATTCTCCATAATATCCTCTCATTGTACCACTGTTGCAAGTAGTGCATTTTCCCCTCTATCTTGTATTTTATATGTGATGAAGTTTGCATCGTCTTATGTAATAGTAAGTACTGGAGAGTTCTTATGATAATTCATCTTCTTCCTTATTTATCCCTCCCGTGTTCTAGTCTTCTTCTTGGTTGGGAATGAAGTATGTGCCTTCGTTTACTTCTTTTCTACTTCCTCATCACGTACTTCATTTTGTCGTGAGCTATCTCCCTTCTCACCATCCCCTTTTACTTCTTCCCTCAACACAATATCTTTCTTCCTTGGCTTCTTTCTTTCTGCACTACTTCCTGAGGCTTGACCACGCTCTGCAGCCTTCCTTGTATTATCTATTGGATTGTCTATCTTCTTTGATGTTCCTACTTTTTCTTGATCCTTATTCTTTGTTCCTTTCTTCTGTGTGACTGGGACCTTCAATTGTGCAGGCCAGTCCTTCACGGTCTAGTCTACTTCCCCACATGATGTGAAATACCACATTTCTAACCACTTGTTCTTTGGATACCTTTTGCCTCGAATCCACATATGGTGTATTGAAGCGTTAAATTTCAAAATCCCTTCATTTTCCTAGATTACTTCAGTTGGTATCCTCTAGATATTAGTTGTCTTCTACTGCATATCTTCCAAGAACATTGAAAATACTGTGTTTTTCACTTGTTGGTTCTTATTGTTTTTTTCCTCCCATAAGGTTTCATACCGTGATGCACAACATTTCCCACTTCTATCTAAATATATTGATAATTTGGGCTCCTACCAACCTACCAAAGTATCAGTATTAATAACTAGGAATAATGGAACTTTGTCCCACTATCCTACACATCCCTACAATCTATCAAAAATTGATTCAACAAATATGGTACCCATATTAACACTACACCCTTTTCGCATTGCGTAGCTACTACTATGACTCGTGTCGGGGCCTCTTCCTTTATGCACTTACTCAAAAGTTTTCAATCCATCAACTTCATGGAAAAATTCTTCACAGGGCCGTTGATGTCCTTTATGATTATGCCCCTAGTTCCCATGTTTGTTATGATCTACTCTTTAACTTCCTCTGCAATTTCTTTGTCCCTTTTCTTTTTCTCCAAGTAGTCTTCTGGATTTACACCACTGATAGGAAACCCTGTAATCTTGGCTATGGGATATACATCTATAGGGACCAACCTATCCATCAATAGGATACCTCCATGTACCTTGGCCAACAATTTCTTCACACATATGACTACATTTTTACCGAACCCAAAATGTGGTATGTCCAAAAGATTCATAATGCCCAAGTTGTATAGACCTGTAATCCACTGCGTGGGATCCAAAATGGGTTTCCCTAAGGGTCCTACCTCCCCCCTATTCTCTAAGTAAATTTCCTGTGCAAGGTCGAGAAAATTTGTTGTACCTGTTACATCATGATATGCATATTTTAACTTCGGTACCTTTCCTAGCATGTCTTCCACTGCAACTACAATGTCTGGGAGATAAGGTAAAGTGAATTGCACTATGCCTAATGATTTCCTCTTCTATTCAACAATGGGTTTTCTTCTGCAACTTTGTCCTCGAATTCTTCTTCTTCTTCTCCCTCTATTTCTTTTTGGCATGTATTATCTTCGACCAATACTTCCTCTGCAACGACTTTTTGTTCCTGTTTGTCCATTTCCTCTGCTTCTACTGGGTTTTCGAGATTAGGGTTTGCCCCATCGTTAGGGTTTTTCGTGCTTTGACCTTCTTGCACCTATTCTATGGTTGATATTTATTATTTTGTTCTTGTTTTATTGATAGATTCAGTCTCTAACATCGTAACATCCTCTAGCTCCACAAAACTCTCTGGTTCTGCCATTCTTTCCTTCTTCCTTCATGATTGTCGAATGACTTACAAATTGTCCAGGAGTGCCAACCTTCGGGAGTTCCATCTTACTTTCCTTGTGCGTGAATGCATGTCTCTCTTTCTCAATCAACCTATGTTCTATCTCTCAAGTTTTATGTTTCTCAAAAATCACTAAGTGTCGAACTCTTCCTAGCTTTTCCCCTTTTATAACTGTTTTTTCATTTTTTCAGTCATCGTTTTCATTTTTTCTGTATGTTCCCAATTTCCCTGTGTGTTGTGTTTTAAGTTTTCTGTGTGTAGTATTATGAATTATGTTGCACCAATTTTTGTCTATTGCATGCTGTCATTCCCAACTATCTGTATATCACTTATTCCTCTAACTACTTCTTTTTTTTCTTCTTTATTTTTCTACTTTTATCTTCCTTTTTCTTCTTTTGACTCCTACTTATTTACAATATGTACAAGTCTACTTGCTGCGAAAAAACTACTAAGAGTTAGTGGGTTGACTGTCCCTATACAATTTCAGTCGACTATCATTCACCAATCCTTTAACTTCCTTTCCTACTAAGTCTTGTAGTTGTTGTGCAGCTCCATCTGTGAAAAAATTTATCTGATATGGCCCCATTCTAAGCTTTTATGGGTGTTGTAAATACTTACTATCATACATGAGAACCAAATCTCCTACCTTAAAATCATTCTTCTCGATATGCCTTTTATTCCATGCTTTATCCTTTTATTTTTGTACCTCTTAATGAAAACCTGCCATGACTATGTCTTCTTCTAATTCCATTAGCTGAGCCAATATTTTCTACGTTGCACCCCTTTCTGCCATATATGTAATTGTTGCAATGCGCAGACTTGGTATCAAATAATCTAACGAAACTAATGCTTCATGTCCATACACCAATATAAAGGATTTCTACCATGTTAACTTCTTGCAGGTAGTTCTATAAGCCCAAATTACTATTGGTACCTTCAAATCCCAATAATGTATGTTCACATTACAAAATTTTGTCAAGGAATTCTCCAGATTTTTTTTAAGTCTTGTACTATTCCGTTAGCTTGAGGGTGATAAGGAGTACTCTTTTGGTGGTGTATCTTAAATTGTTTAAGAATTTACTCAATTGTATTGTTGATGAAGTGAGTCCCCTGATCACTCATCAATATTCTTGGACATCCAAACCTTGTCACTACATGTTCAAATAAAAAATGCGTTGCAGTCTCTCCAATGAAATCCTTCACTGGTGTTGGCTCATCCTATCTAGTCAAGTATTTTGTCATTGTAATAATATATATGGCTCATGATATTCTTGTTGGTGGATTAATTAGACCTAAAAATATATATTTCCCATTTATCGAACACTTGTAAAGTAACCTGAGGTCTCAATGGAATCTCATCTCTCCTGGATGACTTCCCAACTCTTTGAAAAACATCACACTTCTGACAATATTCCTTTGAATCCTAGTTAATTGTTGGCCACCATAATCCTATGTGCAATACCTTCTATGCGGTATCTTTTCCTACGTAATTCCCTCCTGCAATTCCTTCATGCGCCTCTGCCAAAATAATGGGTCTTTCATGCTCCATCACACATCTTCTCAAGATGTTGTCTGCTCCTAGTTTGTATAAATGACTTGCAATCAATTGATAATCTGCAGCTCTGACCACCAAATTTTTCTTCTACTCCATAGTAAATTCTCTTAGTGAAAATCCTATACTCAAAAACTCAATAATATCAACAAAATACTCATCAACTATTTGTACTAAAACAAATTGTGCATATGGAAATTTGTCTTCCAAGTTACTGGGTTCTTCTCCATTAGTTATCCTAGATAAGTGATCTAGTCCTGCATTCAATCTTCCAAGATTCACTACAACTTCAAAGTCAAATTATTGGAACAAGAGTAGTCATATGCATATCCTTCCCCCCAGCAATGGCTTATTGACTAAATACCTCAAAGATGAATGATCTGTAAACATATTAAAAGGTTTCTCTAACAAGTAATGCATGTATTTTTGCAAAGCATACACCATATCTAATCCTTCCCTTTATGTAGTGCTATAGTTATGTTATGAATCTGATAGCTTTCTTCTTGCAAATGAAATAGGGTGATCTATATCACCTTATCCTGGTTGGGTTAATAATGCTCTTAATGCTATTGCAGAGGCATCCACATGCACATGAAATTGTTTTTCCCAATCTGGAAATACTAAAATCGGCGCAGTAACCATGTTCTCCTTCAAAATATCCAAAATCTGCTATTATTCATCATTCCACTGATACTTGGTGTATTTCTTCAACAATTTTTCCATTGGCGCAGTAATCTGTGCATATCCTCTTATGATTTTTTTGTAGTATATTGTATGGCCCAATGTACTCTTCAACTTGCACACTGACATTGGTGGTGGTAAGTTAACTATGACAACAATTTTAGTAGGATCAACTAGAAGACCCTGTTTACACGCCACATGTCCTAAAAAAATCACAAAAGGTGCACTGAAATTACATTTCTTAATATTCAATGATATCTGACACTGTCTGCATCTGTCTAACATCAGCCTTAATACTTCAACATGATCCTTCAGCAAATTGAACACTGTCCAATCATCCAGGTAAACTTCCAAAAACTTATGAATAAAGTCCTTAAAATTTGCTACTACTACCCTTTAAAAATTAATGGTGCATTCTTCAATCCAAATGGAATAATTGTACATTGAAATGATCCCCACTCAGTTTTTTTTGCGTTGTTCATGTTTCGTGTACCAATTCTTCAAAATTTCTAATGTGTGAATAAAATGGTGTGGCCATTCTTCTGGTGGTACTAATCTATATTGAACCATGCACTTTTCTACATGTTCTTGAGGTTGTCCAAATCCATCACATTTATCCTCATATCTATGCTCTTGATCTGCACTGAATCTTATGCACATTAACCTTTTGCACTAAAACCAATTGTTGATCTTTTCCTTGTGTGTACCCCACCATATTGGAGGTGTATATTTTAAATAAATATCTAATGTTTTTAATATTTGATTATCCATATTATCCATACCCACAAGGGTGTAGACCAATTGGCAAGTGTTGTGTAAATGGAAGGAAATTTGTAAAAATGAGGTCTCAAGTTCGATTCTCACCCTGATTTACTTGTTCTCCATTCTTTCGGGCTGCGTGGATGCACCTAGGGTTATAGTGGTAGCTGATGGGGATCGGCCCCGTGTCATGCGAGTACAAGAACCATGCATTGTTGATTCCCCCAGGACAAAAAACAAAAAAAAATCTTTGATTATCCATAAAATATACCTCAAACTTCATTAAAAATTATTCTAAGTCATTTAAGCCATAAAAATTAGGAGGTTCTCGTACCTCTGTACCGACCTATCTCAGCGCGCACATCATTCTCACACATCTTCTAGTAGATAATTCATGTAGTTGTTGATGTCGATTTTCTAGTAGTGTGTCAGAGTCTGAAGCACAAGAATTAATATTCCTCCAACTGAGCATGTCATCTGTAGTTGGGTTGATATAATCCTCTTCACACACAGTAGTTATGTATAATTGATTTACATCTTCTGTTAGAATATTGTATGTCGCAAGTTCCACATACCTTCATCCTTCTGAGGGATACAATGGCACAATAAATATGTATTATTCAGACTCAAATATCATCTTCCTTATATTCGAATTGATAATAGTTTGGCTATCAAAATCCTAATCCAGACCCAATAGTGTTGGATATGGAGAAGTGTTTTCCACTATGTCAATGAGTTCAAAATCATTCATGGTGCACACACCATCTAAATCTACTAGAATTCCCTTCAACCTACCAATTGGAACCACTTTGTTCTTATTTTCCAACTTCAAATGAATAGGTGAATACCATAATTGAGGTTCTCCCATATCCTCCCATGTCTTCTTTGGCAGAGCATTGACTTCATACCCTAATTCTAGTATAATATCCCCCATATTTAAATATCATATCTTGGCATTCAATCTGAATTCCCTCTTGGTTATTCTCTTCTTCCAGACTTGATTTACTCCTTTTACCCCTTCTTCTCCAGGATTACACTTTTCTAACAAATTCTACATTACTTGTAAGGAATTTTTATCATTCAACAGTTTGACACAGGCTCCCAAAAAATTTCTTAAGTTACTTACTTTTTCTGAAGACTCCTCTTGATTGGTTTAATCAAATAATGAAGGAATGTCATAGACTGGTATCTCATCTACTGGCCTCATTCCTGAAGTGGACGTAATTTTTTCCTTCAATATCTCTTGTCTAGCTTCCCTGAATACCTCTTTATCCTTGTGCGCATCAAACTTCTGTTCCAACGTTGTATTCTTCCTGACCCACTGGTACTGGTCCCGATCCTTCTTGGTTTCATCTTCCCCTATCTTAGTTCCACATTTAGTAACTATGTTAATCTTCTTCCCGTATTTTTATATGTTTTCCACCTCGATCCATTGCACGTTATGATTAGTTTGGTTCCTCTTGTCCTGTATTTTTATCAATAGTGTTGGATAGCCTTTTGTTTCATGGTCTGATGCGAAAAAATACATACATGTCACAAATGGTTGTGGGAATTATCTTTCATAATTCCCTGGTTTCTGACAGTTATGAAAAACAACTGGTCCTCGACCTCCTCCAAAGCCTCTTCCTCCATGGCCTCATCCTTTGAATCCTCCTCCATTTCCCTGATTATCTTCGTACTATGTATTATATTGAGATCCCTAATTATACTTTGGCTGTGGGTTATTGTATTGCGGTGGTGTTGCACATTGTTGTGCATGATTATACTATTGTTTCCCTTGAAACTGTTGTGCATTATACTATGGTTGTGCTATAAATTGTTGTGTGGGATTATATTGTGGATGTTGTGCATTATTATACTGTGGATGTTGCATAGTTTTTCCTATTACATGTTCATCCTACACCCTGTATGTATCTGTAATCCTTTATTTCATCATGTCCAAGGTTCTAAATTCATTGTCTTTATGTCCAATTGAGTTACAGAAGTTACAAAATGTGATCTTTGGTATTGCCTTATACTTCTGCATCAAGGGGAAATGATAGGTATCATTCACATATTTTTTAAAAATCTGACACCATGGTCCTCCTGAAGCTAAAGGGTTTGGAATACCCACTCCAATATCTATGCAAATAATGGACATTCATTTTTGTGATGGCCTTCTATCCTGAACATTGTACAACATACATCCTCATTTTTCTCCTTTCCTTTTTTCTGATTCAACTAAAATGTTAAGTTATTCATATCTTGATTCATCTCTACCATAGCTAGATCTGTATGATTGTATTCGCTTTATTCTAGGTGTAAGGCTTCTTGTAGGGCCTCACCCTGACTTTGTAATTTTTTTTGTCTCAAAGGATACTTCAAGTGTGACAACAAAGAATTAACAAACAAATGTCTATGTTGTGTGTCATTAATAGTGTACTTTAACTTACCTTTTTCCCTCTTGAACTTTTAGTCCACTTCCCAGACCGATTCTCCTAGTTTCTACTTGATTTCTATCATTTCATTCATAAACTAGTCTTCTAAACTTGTCTTTTGAAATTCATTTATTAACTGCCTCTTCACATCAGCTACAGTTGTAGGCATTCCTATTGTATTATTTGTTGTGAGACCCATGTACCAGTCTAATGTGTGGTCTCTGAATGTGGTTCCAACTATGAAGCCTTTGTATCCTCATTTTTAATTTTCTTTGTTGCCCATATCTTCTCACAAATCAACAAATGTTTTTTTAGTTCATCTGACACATCCCCTTAGAACTATGGTAACCTAATAGTTGGATCTTGTCCTTCCATTGTGAAATTTTCTAAACTGCCACCCCACGCAATGTAGATGCTTGAATGCTACTTGTTGAACTTACACTTTTGCTACTAGACCCACATCCTGTAAAAAATCTTCTACCACTAATCACTTGTTGGTTAACTTATTTTTCTTCTTCATTTGTCTTAGTCGCACATGGGGTTGTGGGTTCCACACTAATTTGGATCTGGAATGGAGAGCCTTCTTATGTGCTGGACCCAAGACCTATGTTTTCCTCTGATATGTAGTGTGTAAGATATCCTCAATCTTCCACATGGCATGAAGATCCTCTACCTATTCCTCATCTCTTTCTAAGCGCTCTCGCTTGGCTACTTCCCTCTTCTTATTATTCATATTATACTGGTAGGGTTGTCCACTACGCATCACACTTTCACTCCTTAAGATTTTCATGGTTTGTTCATCATCCATCATGATGGGGTCCACTGCTTCCTTCTTCTAGCTACTCTCCAGAACCTTCTCCATTTCTCAGATCCTCCTTATTTCTTCCCCCAACTCCCTCATGCATGTAGACTGGTCTAGTTGTATGATTCCATGGTCACCACACCTTTCTCATGTAATAAGATCTTGATCGATGTGTAGAGTGACCTGATGTACCTCCCTCTAGGTCCCTTCAAGAAATATTTCTCTGCAGTAGTGTATGACTTTTTTGTATCTAATGAAAACTTAGTGATAAATCCCAATTTAATGTTGTCTAACCATAAATCTATTGTACCCGTGAATTTGTTATTAACCCTTCCAACCATGAAATATTTTCAGCAATTCACTCTACTGTTGTGAGTCGATTAGTCGGAGGGGTATCTTTCAACCTTAACAATCATTCCTATAATAACTATGGAAATAAAAAAATATTCTTCATTTAAATAATTAAACACATACCTCTACAGGTACTGGTGTAGTGTATACTTGGAACCCTTATTATCTTTCTACACGAACTCCAACTGCTTTGTCTCCAACCATTTTTCAATATCTTGCTTCGTAGGATTCCATGTCCTGAACATTCCTTTCTACCATTGCATCTTCTTCACCAAACCCATTCCTGGCTCTCCTTCTGAGTTTGAGCTAGCAATAGAACCATTTTTTGGACATATGGGATGACCTGGGTCCTACCTTAGTTCTCCGACAAAACCCTTTTCACCATTGGCCCTTCTGGTAAACCAGAAGGCTACACAGCGCACAGAGTGCACAGTGTAGTCTCACTCGAGATGGTTTATGGGTGACTGCAAGACACAGGTGTCTGCATTCATGGAAGGGATTGGGTTTTTTCTTCTTACTTCTATTTCTACTTATCCATGCATTCTATCATATCATTCATCAGATCTTACTAATTCATTCATCATACATATTTCTAGGGTGCATTGTAATTTAAGCCATTCATTCATCTATCTAATAATTCAACCATAATTATAGAAATAATAAAACATTCAGACGCATTGCAACACAAGGGTTTAGACATGGTCCACCCCCTTGGGGCTACATCCACAAATATCTTATGATTCTTTCTTATTCATCAAAAAAACGTTGCGCGCATTACATCATAGGATAATAGAGAGTAATGAGGTGGACCATGATCACACCAAGCTCCATAGATTGCGACCTGGCCCTCAACTACATCTCCATGTTGACTCCATATGAGCTCCTTATCTCTCAAAATTGGCTTCAACTCCACAAGGACTCCAAAATAGGTTTTTCAAAATAGTTCTCTCCATGAGATATGAAAAATATTAGATGCCTCAGTCTACCTTAGACCTCTTCTATTTATACTAAAAAAATAGGTTAAAAACCCTTACAATACATTCCAAAACCCTAACCATAGCATATCTAGGTTTGTCCACATCTACGTCGGATTTATGCAAATCCTTATGCATGCACTACTTTTCCTCACAATATGGCGTGCTCTCCTTCTAGTTCCAATCTAACTCGTTTGTTTAATTATTCTTGATCTCGAATTTTTTAGGCCTTCACCAACAATCATTTTCATATTTTTATTCATATTTTAAAATGGCATCTCCCAGTGATATTTTTCTTCCCAATACCAACTAATTCGAATGGAAATACCATATGGAAGATGTATTAAGAAGTAAAGGGTTGTACTAGATTACCTTGGGAAAATAACTAAAACCCACTATGACAAAAATAAATTCAAATTGGATAGTAAGAGTGATGAGACAGGACTAATCAGAATGTCCTCTTGGAAAAATTTTTATTTCCGGCACACTAGTTCAGTGGGAGTTAACTGATTAGTTCTATTTTAGACTTTCTATTTTAGATCATCACTATTATGATATTATGCATGCATGCATTCTGCTATCATGGAATGCTATGTCCTATATATGAGTGTATTCCACTCATTCATTGTATCATATTGATCATATTGATCATCATCTATGTATCAATCATTAACTCATTGAAGTGGTGTGAATATATTTTCTCATTCTTCCATATTGAATCTCTCTTCCTTTCTTGATAATATTTGTTTGTATTTTCTTTATCTAGATCTCCTTTGCAGGTTTTGATGAAACATTGACATGGTATCATAGCTACAATGTTTGGAGCAAGACAGACAAGCCAAAGAATAAAGAAAATTAGACTTTCGGTGAGAAAAGTCTATGGTTGTACCTTTCTGCAATGATTTCTCCAAAAAAATTAAATTTTTGAGGAAACGGATCCCAAGAGAAGTAAATAGACCCATTCTGCAAGCGGGTTTTCAATTTTTTGGCAATATTCGTCACCGTTCGCTCTTAAAGTAATCCAGAAGATTGCCTCCTGGAAATGATACGAATTTGTGGTCATACCTTTCTGCAGTGATTTCTCCCAAAATATTAACTTTTTGAGGAAACAAATAGCAAGAGAAGTAAATCAACCCATTCGGAAAGTGGGTTTTCAACCGTTTGGCGATATTCTTCATCGTTTTCTCCGAAAGTAAGTCAGAAGATCCTCTCCTAAAACTTATACAAATTTTCACTTAAAGTTCCCTTTTTGTAGTTATTTCTTAGTTTTTCACTTGTAGATTGAGAGTGGATTTTTAGGGGTCCTCATAAAAAGTGGGAGAGATGGATAGGAAACCAATTATATAGTCAAAATTGGTGGTAATACTCACACCATACAATTATTTTGATTGGAATCCCAAGGCATAATTCCAACTCAGAAGGAAAGGACTGTACAACTTGACGATGGGGACAAAAACATAACCTACAACAACAATTGAGAAGATGAGATGGGAGAACCTAAAGGATGAAGCCACGGGAATTCTTCTTGAATTGATTTCAACTAATCTATGGTTTCATGTTGTCTCGTGTAAGACTCCAAACGATATTTGGACCACCTTGGAAAGTTTGTTTGAAAAGCAGGATGAGATGAGAGGTCATATGCTTGAGGTAGAGTTGAATACTTTGGATCCTAAAAGTTTTGATAATATACATGATTTATTTAGTAAGTTTAACTATTTTATAATGAGCTTAGCAACTTGTGGTATCTTTAAGTCTAAACAAGTGGACTAACTTATTCTAACAATCTTGGCCAAACTAAGACCGGAATATGATGTTTATGTTTCCACTTTCCATTCAAGAAGGTATCTCATGGGAACAAATTGGAAGATTCCTACCATGGATCAATTCATTGATTCTCTCACACATGAGTGGGAAAAAATTATCCAGATGGTCCTAATCAAGGATCCTAAAGCACATGCACTCACCATGAATGATGGAAAAGGATCATCCAAATAGAATGGAAAGAAGAAACAAAATGAGAAAGAGGGATATTCCAAACCCTTTAATGATTCTTCAGGTTCCAAGGAATATTCATATTCCAAGAAGAAGAAGAAGGGAAAGTAGTGCACTTACTGCAATAAACCAAATCACGAAGAATCCACATGCATGAAGAAACAGATTGATCTTATGGCATAGATACTTCAGTAAAAAAACCTTGGAAACTTCATTCCAGAGGGAGTCCATAAGTAGAAGGAAGAAGATCCTTCTCCTAAGAAAGGTAATCATCATGCTCTTGTTGCAATTAATTCCTCATCTGATTCATGGATTATAGATTCTGGTGCATCCCATCATATGGCGGTGAAAGAATAAATTTTCTCTTCTTTGAGTCCATGCTCAAGGCCCCCTATTATCATGGGGGATGATACTCTAGTAACAGTAGTAGGAGAGGGGAGAGTGGAAATCCATAATGGAATTTTTGAGAATGTATTACATGTTCCAAATCTTTTTATGAATATGCTCCCAGTTTATCAGATCACTCAGAAATGAAAAAGTTTGAATTTACATCAAATTTAGTTTCAGTAATTGACATGCATGAAAATTCCATCATTGCAATTGGTGAGGTGGATCACAAGTCAAGGTTGTATAAATTCACTAAGTTTTATGACAATGACTCATATTTTCTAATTACAAATAAGGAGATTAATTTGCATGCACCTCCAGTGCAACATGTGGATACTATTGTGCTTCCATCAATTTCAGACATCAGAGATGATTCCATACACTCAAATTTTGTACATGGAAATAAGCAGGTAGTGCATACAGATAAGAAGCTACCACTAAAGCTTCAACATATTCCCAAGAAGGAATAGTTCACACTTTAGGTAGTAGGTATCCTTACAGGGAATCCATTGGATTTGTAGAGTACTCGATCTCAACATGATGAGCCTTCTCATGTACTTTCATCTTTTGAAACTATGATGCCCATGCATTTCTATATGGTTCAATATTTTGATCCGCAGCTCTACAGTGAGGTTGTGGGAAATCCATTATGGAAATAAGCCATGTAGAAGGAGTATGACTCACTCTTAAAGACTCAGACTTGGCATCTAGTTCCACTTCCACCAGAAAGGAATATTTTCATGTGCAGATGGGTCCACAAGATCAAGAGGTACAAGGCTAGATAGGTTGCCAAAGGACTTCATCATATCCATAAATATTTCTACATATTCATGAATACTTTCAGTGAGAAAAAGTTTCAGACTTTACGAGATCGTCTTACAGTGAAGAACACAGTTGCCTAGAAGTTGCCTTTTCTTCTTTTGATGCATTTTCTTTTGAGGAGGGGTTTTGTTCCCAAGTGGTTTTCCATCTTTCCTCATTTTTTCAGTGTTCATTAGTTGCATTGTACATGAGTACCTAATATGGCCTAGTAGTTGGGACTCATTTTTTACTCCACAGTGATGTTTAGGGGGGCATGTCTCCTAATTTAAGGTTTCACCTTCAAGGAATTGATGCTCCTGATGCAACTTGGATTAAGATTGAAGTTGTGTTTGGTAAACACAATAATATTTGAGCTCACCAGATAGAAAATCAGTTAATGACTCTAACTCCTAATTAGTTTTCTTGAATTGAAGATTATTTATCTAAGTTCAAAACACTTATACTTTTATGTATAGACTGTAAAATATATCTGAAGGAAGACCAATTTATCTATATTATTCTTTCTAAGATTGGTATTTCATATTCTATCTTTGTATCTACATTTTATGCCATTAGAGATTCTCTAGCGAGTGCCTCTAAATATCCCACTCATGAGTCTTTTTGTGATGTTTTTCTTAGAGAGAAAGATAAACTTATGCAACTTGGAGTGATCAAAACTACACATACCTTCAACAAAGCCTTAGTGGCCTAGAAGACATATAAATTCAAGAATCCCAAGAAGAAACATCCTCACCACAAAAAAACTAAAAACAAGGGTCCCAAATCGTCTAAGCCAGCTTCTTCTCCTAATGGTGAAAAAGGAGAAAAATCCAAAAACAAGAAGATTGATAGAAATTGCAACTTTTATGGGAAATATGGTCATGTGGAGTCCAAATTTTTTAATCATATGGAAGCTTTAGAAGTAGAGATGAAGAAACACAACATCAATATTGTTTTTTCTTCTCCTTCTTCTCATGGACATGCACTTTTTGCTTTTGGTTTCTCCTTCAATGAAAAATTTTCTTCTTCTTTTGAAGAGTCGCTTATTGATTTTGGAGAATCTTATCATATGGCTAAGGATAAAGCCATATTTTCTACTCTAAATGAATGTAACATCAAGAAAATATTTGTTGGTGATGAAAGATCTCTTTGTTTTGTAGGGTCTAGAACAATTTAGGTAGATAGTGGTCATTTCAATGAAATATTATGTATTCCGAGTCTTTCTTGCAACCTTCTATCAGTGTATTACATCACTCATTCAAATGAAGATAAAACCATAGATTTTTCACCTCACCAAGTTGTAATCAAGAATTTAAAATATCCTAAGCATATCCTCGCAACTGGAATTATTGATGATATTACCAGGTTGTACAAGTTTGAATAATTTGGGTCATCATCCTTTCTATAATTTTTTGTTTCTCATAACGATGACTTGAGAAAACATTGGCATGATCATAATGGTCGTCTAAACTATCACTGATTGCAAAAACTATGTAATCAACACATGATGATTGGTCTTCCTCTTGTTTCTTGCAAATATGGTGTTTGCGTCAGTTGTGTTCTCGACAAACATCATCAGGACAATTTTGACAAATGTGTCTCTTGGCATGCCTTGACCCATTTTTAGCTTGTTCAAAATGAATTATGTGGTCTTCTTTATTTTCCTTTTTCTGGGTGCAAGTATTTCTTAACTTTCATTGATGACTTCTCCAGACACCCTTGGTTTTAATTCTTAAAACTTAAGAGTGCAATTTTTGAATTTTTTTTGGCCTATAAGGCCCTTGTAGAAAAACAATCAGGACATCAACTTCAAAGGTTAAGAACAAATAATGGAGGTGAATATGTGAACAACAATTTTACAAGTTATTGCACTATACAGGGCATTCAAATGTAACACATTGTTTCATATACACCACAACAAAATGATGTTCTCAAGAGAAAGAACCTCACATTAAAAGAAATGGCTAATTGTATGATAAGGAATTAAGTCTTAATTATTGGTAGAAACCAATTAAATATGAAAATTATATAGTAAATCTCACTCCCACAAAGGCTCTAAAAAAATATAAAACTGGAAGAAGCATTGAATAAAATTAAGCTAGATGTAAGCCACGTTCATGTCTTTGGCTATGTAGCATGCACTCATATTCCTGATGAGAAAAGGAAAGCTTTATATCCTAAAAGTGAGAAGTGTAATTTTAAAGATATTCTGGAGATGTAAAAGGTTACAGACTTCTTCAACCTCATTATAATGAAGTTATTATAAGAAGAGATGTTAATTTTGATTAAAATATCTTGACCTGATAGACTAATTCAACATTTTTTCCTTCTTCAGTCTACGATCCATATTCAAAATTCGTGCCATCTTTTGTTCCTATTTTGGTTTCTTCTTCTTCTTCAGATGATGAAAATCAGGATGAAAATCCACCTTCTCTTTCTCACCTTCCTCCAGATGAGTCCATTGAACATGAAACTTCACTAGAACCATAGATTCTCAGATGGGTCCATTCAATTCGAGAAGAATCTAGTGATCTTACCAGTGATCCTTTATATCAACATCGAACATGTTCAAAGATCCAGTGAGCCTCTTCTCTTTTGGCTCAATTTTCATAGACTCGTGATATAGAAACATTTCAAGAAGCTTTAGGTCATCTATATTGGAACACAACAATGAATGAAGAGTATCTCTCTTTAATGGAGAACGATAATTTGGATCTTGTACCTCTTTTGAAAGGAAGAAAGCTTGTCAGATGTAAATGGTTGTACATAACTAAGTATATATCTTATGGAAGTGTTGAAAGACACAAGGTCCAATTAGTTTCCAAAGGGTTCTCTCAAGTTAAACAAATTGACTATAATAAAACCTTTTCCCCCGTCACCAAAATGAATTCCATCTACCTTGTTCTAGGCCTTACAACCTCACATAAATGGGAGGTCCATCAAATGGATGTCAAATCTGTCTTCTTGCATGGGGATTCACAAGAAGAAATCTACATGGAACAACCTTTTGGCTATGTCCAGAATGAATCAAGCCTTGTTTTTTTATTTAATAAATACCTTTATGGTATTAAGAAAGATCCTCAAGCTTGGTATGCCAAAATGGACAATTTTCTTCTTGATATCGACTTTTCTAGATGTCATTTTAAGCCTAATGTTTATACCAAGAAATTTGGAATACATCTCATAATACTTTTTCTTTATGTTTATGGCCTTATCATCACTGGTAGTGACCCTAAACTTTTAAACCTTGTGAAAACTAGCCTTAAGAAGAAATTTGAAATGACCAACTTAGGCTATTTTCATTATTTCCTTGGCCTCTAGGTTTTGCAAACCAAGGAAGGAATTTTTCTTTCTCATTATAAGTATGCTTGTGACCTTCTTCACTGCCTTCACATGGATGATTCTAAACTATCCCCTTCTCCCTTCCAGTCGGGAATCAAACTTGATGCCACTTGTACTTCTCCCAAATTTGATGCCACTTTATACAGTTGTTTAGTTGGTATCCTCTTATATTTGAATCATACCCATCCTAATATTTCCTTTGTTATTGTTCTTGTTGCCTGGTATATGCAAACACCCCATGAAAACCATTAGAAATAAAATAAAAGGAAGATTAGGTATGTCTAAGGTATATTTCAGTTCAGGATACATTACAACTCAGTGAGGGCTCCTTTATTGGTTGGTTTCATTGATTTAGATTGGGTCGATGACCCAGATGATTGAAAGTCTACTACATGTTATGTTTTTAGCCTTGGTTCTGGACCTATCACTTGGGATTATAAGAAACAATGAGTTGTTTCTCTTTCTTCAGTCGAAGAGGAGTATCAAGTAGTGGTTAATGCAATTCAAGAAGCCTTGTCACTTCAACATATCCTTTCATAGTTTGTCTTCTAGCAATAACATTCGAAAATATTTTTTTTTGATAATCAGAGTTCCATAAATCTCACCAAAAATCCAATTAAAAATCAATGCAACAAACACGTCGATATACACATGCACTTCATCCAAAATCTCATTCATGATTGAGTTATAGAAGTGCGTTTTTTCCCTATAGAAGATCAAGTTGCAAACATTTTCACAAAGTGTCTTACACAAGCGAAGTTCTCCAAACTTTTATCTATGTTAGAAGTTTAGGAAGTTGTCAATAAGGGGGGATAGGCTCTAATTTTTCTTTCCTTCTCCTATTGTGTCGCCTTTGTAAATGCTTCAATCCTATCCCAAGTTGTTCTTAAGGGGGAATTTTAGGATATTTAGACAACTAGGAGTTAGCTAAGATCAATTAATTGGTCTAATGTGTCGTTAGGTAAAAGTTTGTTTCGTAATTTTTTTATTTATTATGTATTTGTAGTTAGGTAATCCAATGTTCATGATATGTTCCCAACATAGAGTGATCCAATGGTTCATATTCTCCTTGATATTAATGGCTACAATGATCTATGGCTTAACACCTAATTGGTCCATGATATATATTTAAATAGTATGGAGGGTCATTTGTCGATGATTGATTGTGACAAACTCTCTTTTAAATCTCTCGGTAATATTTTATTTTGCATTAATAAATTTCTCCAAGTGGCCACATTGTTTGGGGCCATGGATGTTTCCCCTCATGGGTTTTACCACGTAAAATCATCAATGTGTTTTTCTTTGATATGGTTGTGTGAGTGGTTATTGAAGGTGTTCATCCTTTTTTGGAATATATGTGTTTTTTAACACTCACAAAGAGCATGTGCATTCTCTAGAACACATGTGTGTTTTTGTCAGGAACATGCATGAATTGTTATGAGCTAGAAATCGAGGATATCACAATGCCCAATGTATTTCTCTCTGAACTCAAGTCTCATGTTTTCATATTATCTGACATCCCCTACATTAAAACAATAACAAAAACTTATTATTTTTTTTAGTGTAATTGGAAAGAAAGTTTTTATCGTGTTCTGTAATTGGAAGGAAATATTTGTCTTTTTCTGTAACTGGAAGACATTTTTTTTTGTTATGTAATTTGAAGACAATTTTTGTAAGGCAATTGTTGTCTTTTTGTGTAATTGGAAGGAAATGTTTGTCATGTTGGGTATTTGGAAGACAAATTTTGGAAGGAAATTTTTTTCTTGATGTGTAATTGGAAGGAATTTTTTTTCTTTTTTGTAATTGGACGACAATTTTTGTATTCTTGTGTAATTGAAAGGTAATTCTTGGAAGACAACTTTTGTTTTTTTGTGTAACTAGAAGGATTTTTTTTTTCTTTTTCTGGTTAGTAATCCCTTTAAACATGGGTAATAAATTTAATCAAGAAAGAAATAATTTGACGAAAAATAAACCCATTGAAAAGGTCATTGAAGGAAGAGAAAAGGTGAGGTTAGCTATGGAAAAACATAAGCTTTTAATAGAAGCCAATAAAAATTCTATAACAATAGATGACATTGTTTTTTCCCCTCCATCACCACAAGAAAATCATAGGATTTAAATAGAGGCCAATCCATTTCAAAACTCTAGTGAATCTCCAATAATTTTCTCATCATGACAAGTTGTTGTGGATGACGAGATGAGGATGGATTTTCTTGGAACTAATTATACCATGGATGAAAATAGAGAGGAAAGTGGTGCACAATATCCTAGTGAAGAATTACACCTCCTATGCTTGTATATGTGTATACATGGATATATCAAAGGCCCTACTAGGCTGAGTGACCTTAGAATACCAAGATGAGCACTGGAATCAAACCATGGATTATGAGCACACCCTCTTCCACTATAGAAAATGTCATGAGCATGGTCACATGTTCCATCAATGTCCCTTGAATGCTCAAAACTTAAAAGAAGTGGAGGGGAAGAAAAATGAAGGTTACACTACAGTTACAAGAAGGGAAAAACAAACCCCCCCCCGGGAAAAAAAGAAAAATCAAGAAAGCACTCAGAAAATCCCCACCATAAATTCCTTTGAAATCCTCAACCGACTCCTAGAGGAAGAAGAAGTGGAGAATCTTCACAAGAAGGGAAACCGGGATAAGGACAATGGAAAATCCAAGAAACAATCGGAACCAACCAAAGAACAAAACTAATAAACATGTCCAGTAGCTAGGTAGAATGAAGACAATCCAGAGGATGGGGGGGACACCCTCATGCAACTAGATGAACATGATCTAGCATTTATAGACCTGGAGAAACTGGAGGAAGACTTTAACAAAAAGGAGTTGCAAACCATCCCAGTAGAACAAATCAGAAAAGTGCATAAAGTCTTCATTCATTCTACTACAAGAGCCACCTCACGACTAGGAATATCCTTAGACCTAGCCTCTGATCTAAGACGTACCTCCCGCGAAAGAAAGAGTCAGGGTAAAAAATTAGCACATAAAATCATCAAAGAAGTGGGAAACTACATGTTCAACTCAGGGAAGATCCGACGAATCATGGAATGGTATCTTTATCCATCTCCCACCTCATCATGATGAATATCATCACCTGGAATATTAGAGGGCTTAATGGAAGGTCTAAACAAAGGACCCTTCGAGACAACATTCGTGTAGAGAATTAATACATTCTCCTCTTATAGGAAACAAAATGTGTCGGGGAAGATGTGGAGGACATATTCCAGTGTTGATGATCTAGTCCATGAGGCCAACATCCTCTCGAAATATGGTTCAGATCACTGGCTAGTTTCTCTCTTGTTAGATATAGGCGCCACTCCCAAACTCAATCCCTTCATATTTGAAAATTTTTGGCTCACCCACCCGGACTTTCAAGAAATATCCAAAACTTGGTGCAGGAAGGCATAAATATACCATGACACATGTATGTATAAATTCCAGTAAAGACTAAAAAACTACAAAGGGAAGCTAAAGATCTAGAATAAAAATGCATTTAGTAATATCCTCTAGAAGAAGCAGGAAATTATGCATCTCCTGGAGTAACTGCAGCAAGACTTCATTGCGGGGGAAAGAATGACAGATTCAATAAAGGAGGAGGATCAGTTACAAGAAGAACTAGAGGAGCGACATAAGCAAGAGGAAATACTATGGAGGAAGAAATACAGAGTACGGTGGCTTAAGGAAGGTGAAAAGAATACCAATTTCTTCCAAAGATCCATGGTGCACATGAGATACATCAAAAGAATCACTCAACTGGAAGACAACTAGGGTAACCCCATTATGGATCATGTAAGAATAGAAGAGGAACTGAAAAAATACTACAAATATATTCTCATTAAACCTATAAAGGATCGAATGTCAGCCATACACAATATTACCAGACACATCCCCTCCCTGGTCACAAAAGAACAAAATGAAACACTAACATGACCAATCACACAAGAGGAAGTTGATAAAGAAATTAAATAGATGCCACCAGGTAAATCCCCAGGGCCAAATGGCTTTACAACATATTTCTTTCACTATTGTTGGTTTATGATCCAGGAATAAGTCTGGCAAGTAGTTGAGGAATCCAGAACTTCTGGGTAATTCCTATCACCCTTCAATGCCACCTTCCTTACTTTAATCCCAAAGGAAGAATGGGTAACCCATCCCAAACAATTACGACCCATATCCCTCTGCAATGTGATCTACAAAATCATCATGAAGGTAATCTCTCTACGACTCAAACCGATCTTTCCCTTCATTATCTCCAAAGAGAAAGCAGGCTATATGGAGGGAAAAAAAATCATGGATAGTGTCATCCTGGAACATGAGGTCATTCACTCACTTAATTCAAATTGTTCCCCAGGTATGCTCATCAAACTCGACCTTTCTAAAGATTTTGATTGAATAAGCTAGAAATATATGCACTCCCTCCTTTAAGCCTTCAGATTTGACACCACTTGGGTAGCCTAGATCATGCAGCTCACATATTCATCCTTCTTTTCCATTCTTGTTAATGGAGTGCCCTCTAAGCCCTTTTCCCCCACCCGAGGCATTCGAAAAGGGAACCCACTCTCCCCTTTCCTCTTTGTCATAATGGTTGAAGGCCTTGGGTGTTACATCAAAGCCTCAGTAGATGACGGCTCCCTCAAAGGTTTACCTCTCCACAATCTACATATAGCCCCCTCCCACAGTAAATTTGTATATGATACCCTGTTGATGAATACCCCCACATCCTAGGAGGATAACAAGCTCAAAATCATTCTCATAGACTTTGCAGAAGTGTCATGAACCTCTCTAAATATTGACAAGTTGCAACTTTACTTCTTCAACACCCCAATGGAAATCCAAAACCATATCTCTAGACTGTTGGGTATCCCCAAGACCTCCCTTCCATCCAATTATCTCAGTGTCCCCCTCACGGGGGAAACCACCTGCAACATCTATTTGGATAGCCTTTTGTTATCCATTTCTAACTGACTATGTAACTAGACATTCTAATCTCTAAACCTTGTTGCTCAACTGGTTCTTCTAAATTTTGTGCTTCGGGCCCTGCCGACTTACCTCTTCATCGCCTTAGTAGCACCTCAATCAGTCATCAAAGCCAACAAAAACCTCCAGCGAAGTTTCCTGTGGCATGGTCATCATCCGGAAAATAAGTGGGCACTCGTAGGCTAGGATAAAATATGTCAACCTAAATCGCTAGGAGGGTTGGGTCTTATGGATCCAGGAAAAATCAATCAAATAATGGGGGAAACACTCTGGTGGTGTTGGCTCAAACATCCCAGAGAGTTATGGGCGTGACTCTGGAAACTCAAATATGCGCCCAACATCAGGGAGGACCTTCTCATCAGACTCAATGATATGATTCAAGGATCCAACATCTAGAACACATCCTAGAGAAATATACCTCTCATACAAAAACATGTGTTTTGGGAGATATGAAATGGAGAGAACTCCTTATTTTGGAAAGACTTTTGGCAGAAACAACTGTCAGTTTGCTCCATATAATAAATCATCCCCCTTCATCAACAAATGCAATAAAGGGACACTCTACATGTAAAATATATCTGGAAGGAAAACTTACTGCAACACCCCTTGACGCATATGGAAAACCCAACCACATGAACTAAGCATACATGAAGGAATTGACACGTAGGCTTGGAGGGACTATGCTAGTCAGGGAAAGATCCACATCACAGAGGGTCTAGACATCCTCAAATGGGGTCACTTTCCAACAAGTAACTTCTCAGTCAAGGAGGCTTATCATCTCCAAGAAAACTACCAAATGCAACCAAAAGAGCACATATGGGGCAAAATATGGAATCCAAAAATTTGGTCAAAAGTCTCATTATTTCTCTTCCTAATTTCTCAAAACCACATCCTCACTTGAGATAACTTAAGAAAATGAGGATTTGTGGGACCTTAAATATGCCTCCTCTATCGGCAATAGGAAGAGACAATGGAACACATATTAAATAAATTTGACCACAGTGAAGTCATTTGGGATATGGCAACACAATTAATGCATCGTTGTAACATAAACAAAGCCAACATTGCAAGCACCATTGGAAATTGGGACTCCATCACCTATCAAAACCCAATCCTAGATCACATCTGGCAACTACTACTCGACTTCATAGTCTGGAAAATTTGGATAGGGAGAAACAAAATAATTTTCCACTCCACCTCCTCCCCCGCCACTTTACTTGGGAAAATCTTCTCAACCTAGTTCAGGAAACAATAAAAAATGAGCAATGGACCCATGAATAATTGAAATGAAATCCCTTGGAAAGTCACATCCTCTAGGCCTGGCAGCTAAACCTCTTCGGGGGTCCCCAACAAAACAACATTCGCCAAGTCAAAATTGCCCGCAGTCTGATCTCTTGGTCCTCTCCCCCACAAGGCTTTGTCAAATTAAATTTTGATGGCTCCTTAAAGGGTAATCTAGGGCTGGTGGGTTTTGGAGTTGTACTACGAGACAATGAGGGGAGAATTCTACATATCACAGCAGGATATCTGGGATTCAACACAAATAATGAAGCAAAACTCTATAGCCTTATTAAGGGGATCAATTTGGAAATTAGTCACAACATATTTCAGTTCATAGTGGAATGGGATTCCCAGGTAATCATCCATCTTATCTCTAAAATCATCCATGACTCAAACCCCTCGAAAATTTCCCCAAGCTGGAGACTACTAGGACTATTGGAAGACTTCAAGTCCCTCCTTCAGCCCCATATCACCCTCATCCCCTCACATGACATGAAAAGGGATGCCAATAAGATTGCAGATTTCCTAGCCAATGAGGGAGTAGACTCAAAAAAAGATTTGATCCAATTGGATGCTCGAATCTCCCCACCCCTCTGTCTACTAATTAGATGTCTTGATATATCCCGAAGAGAGTGTCCCCCCCCCCCTGGATGGGGTGCCACATAGCTCAAGGGAGGCCACATAGCCCCCATGCAATTCAAGCCATAAATATGGACGACTGCCACCCCAAGCCTCATTCTTGGATGGAGGACAACCTTAAACGCACACAATGGATGGAGGGATAGCTCCCTCGAGTAGGATTAATGGAGCCCTCAATCAACCATGAAAGGGGGATGACGATAGGTACGGGAGGAGGTTGCGCGGTCATTTCATCCTCTCGAATATTACTCTAGGTTGGCCATGGCATGCTACATTATGTTTCCTTTCTCTGTCAAGGCTCTTCTCTGCTCAACTACTAGGCTTTATGCATCCTCATTCTCATATTTCTCTAGCCTCCAGGTTTTGTCATGTCGCGTGAGTGGGGAAAACCTAGGAGTGGACCCTCTTGGTAAATTTATGTTGCAAGGAAGAGATGCCTGCGTGAATTAGAGAGAGCCTCCTCTATAGCTTAGACTCAATGAACCACGGAGCCGACAACGCCTCCAATGTCCTATGTGGAGGAGGAAATCCCGGAGGAACCAATTCATGTTCCACCAAACTCGCTCCTCTACACAGTCCCAGACCCCCGAGATAGACCTAATACCAACATTGCATAAATGGATACAGAGACATCCATGGACGGAACTACTTGCACGGTCCAAGAGGAAATCCCCCAGATGGACCACCCAGTTGAACTTCCTTTACACAACTCAGAAACGAAGCGAGACCAAAATCAACCCAGCCTCCTTACTTTGGAGCACTTGGAGCTCATCTTTGAGATGAGGAGCTATATGATAGAGAACCTCCACCGGCATACCCTCCTTAGTAGCAGAATCGACATGTTGTTTGATGTCATCTCGAACACGTCGGTCAAATAGAGATGCCCGACCTATGCACAACCTTTTTCATTCACTTCTCATGACGACACTCCTCATGGAGGCTCTTTGGATGGAAGGTTACGTTGTTCAAACAACCCTTCTAATGTTTAAAGTTTTGCATCCCTCTACACTCCATTTGCAAGGCAATGGGGTTTTTTTCTTGTATTCTTTGTTAGGATTTCTATTCAGTTTGAATTATTAGTTTTTGAATTCATGTCTATATAGAACTATCAACACTATCTGTTGTTGCTTGCTCTGGTTTTCATTTGTATTGAAGAACAAGGGGCGACTGCTACTTTTGGCCACAAGTATAGAGGGATGCCACCTATTTTCGTTTCCACTAGTTTGGTGGAACAGGTGGAAAGCCTGTGAAACTAATAAATTTTGTATAGTCACAAAGGATTAATCATGTAATATCACTTTTTATTTAAAAATAAATAAAAAAATAGAATGGCCACCGGAAATTAAAAAAAAATCACCCATAGGAATGCATGCATATTCCTAGAGAATTTGCACATCCTTAGAAATTCCTAATGAGACCAACTTGACACTAAATTTGAAGCCTCTATAATGATTTGGAAAATGCCAATGTCAGAAAATAAGAAATACATACACATCCCAAACACTCCATTGTCACTTTTTCAACCATCATCTTCGTATGACCACCCACATACATATTTACCTAAAATTTAATTACCTCCATAAAAAACTTGAATACATCCATCTTCATGTAAATAATATAATTTGTTACATGATATCTTTGTATTATTTCCATCCAATAGATAACAACTACTAACCAATGCATATAAAAGACATGACACCAAAATTGTTTGTTATTGTGAAGAGTGAAGCACACATTGCAAGTTTTCATTAGAGTCAACGTCATAGAGAAAATTGCAAATGTTTTTATAAAGAAGAATAAACCGGGGTAAAAGTTTTATAAAGAAAATAACAAGGGGAAAGGCATATAAAGGGGAAAAAAATTCAATACATTTCGTTGACCATTGTAAATCGCAATATTATCATCACCTTACATCCAAAATATATAAAGTGGATGATAAAAATAATGTTTTCAACACAAATTAATATAGATTGTGGTAGCAAAATTAATAATGCACATTGCGTTTGAAATATGATCCGAGTCATACATGTATGATAGTCAGACTATACACATATGGTTGATATGATGTTGATCACATGGAAGGAAATCTTGAATGTTAAGGATTCCTTAAGAGCATTATTTGGGTCAATATGGAAAAGGAAGACATCTTCACCTAGATGTTTGCATGAATATTTATTTATGTGGCTCCCATTCAAGGTAAGACATTCAATCTTCTCTGCTTTAATTCAACCTTTTCTACAAGGTATGTTAATTAGTCACATTATGTAGTCTTCTGAAGTCGTATCTTTAACAAAATTACATATTTTTTTTTCATGGTAAGAAAACAAGCTAGAGTACAAATGTATAACATTTAACTTGCAAAGTAAATTTGAAGTTTTGGTAATGCCATAGAGTCAACTCAGAACAGAGGGATTGGTTAGTAGAGTGAGTACTATGTGGTTTTTTTGGACTTCTAATGAATTTATCTATTCTAAAATTGAGAATATGAAAAGAAAGAATAAGGTGGATGAATAAGGATAAATATATTTTTAGACTTATTTTAAAGCTTAAACATAAATCATGATGTTATAAATATATACTATAAGTGGTGTTAGCCTCCATATATATATTATAGTTGGAAATGGGTAATAGTTATGTAATAAAACTAAGAAAATATTTGATTTGAAAAAATAGATTTCATTAATATATGTTGGAGTTGAAAATGGGAAAAAAGGTTGCAAAATAAATCTTCGTTTAAAAAATTGGACTACAATGAATGTTAATAATGCTCTTAATCGTAATTTTCTCCACTAAAATAATTTACAGTTTTCTTTAAAATATAATTTGGAGGACACTCAATGTAACATATGCGGTAACCTTTGTCCTTTATAGAGGCTATAGAGTACTTCTTAAAACCACAATTTTCCATCAACTTATTCCTCTAATACCATATTTCCTCACTATCTCGTGGTAATGAATTAATGCATACAAATAGGACAATGCATGTTTATGCAAACACAATTAAATCATTCATAGTTACAAATGCAAGATTAAACATGCAACATAATTAAACAAAATGTAAATTAATTCAATTCATAAAAAATAAAACAATGATTCAACATAATCATAAATAAATTGGGAACACTTATCTTTCTAGGAATTTAACCAACAACTGGCTATAGATAAAGGAGGTTCCACCCAACCATAGGCTCTCTATTGCACTTAATTTCTCTGCAATAGGACCACCCCAGAGATGGTGCTATGAATACACAAGGATGAAATCACATATGGTTGGCACTAACTCTCTCACATAACCCAATTCCCATAATTATCGGTCTATGAACTCTTGCAATTATCCCAATCCATTATCCTTCTTTTCTCATCATCTTCCACAACCTACGGAATGAGATCTTCTTATTTACTTGATATTTCCTCATGTTATCCCACTTCCCTTTAGGGATCCATCATAGATAGGAGAGGAAATCTAAATGCTAGGGACTCCAAGGATTACCATCTATAATTAAGTCTCCTCAATTACACCCATTTCCCATAAATATAGTCACAATTCAAAATTTGTTATCTCCTACAACTATCCCAATCAACCAACCCCCTTTCCAATTAGCCTACATAATAAACCCATTCTCTACCATGCACTCCCTTTGGACATCCCATTTCCCTCTTAGGCTCCAACACAGACTGACTGATAAATATCACTACTTGGATTCGAGAGATTCTCAGTTGTAATTAAGTTTGCTTAATGAAAATAATTTACCTTACACATAGGAATAATTTCCACATAGTTTTCATGAAAATTGTTTCCATAATTCTATTACAACCATACTATGGTAGCTTAGGCTCAAAGGAAAAAATCCTAAGGAAGAATGAATGTTGATTCCCATTGCACTCATATCGATATTATTCTCTAAGAGAAAAAACTCTAGGAAGAATGAATGTCAAAATCCCCTTTGCATGCCAAAAATTGTTGAACATATTTGTATGTTAATAATAAACCACATGTCTTCATGGGAAGTACACTTTTCTCTCTTTCCCACTAATTCCAAGGTCAAAAAGACTTAGGAAAAAATAAACTAAATGTATAATGAAGTCAATGTTTAAGGACTTAGGCTTATCGATAAAATAACATTATCTTTCTTTCCCCCCATTGAGCCCCTTAAGCCCCATTTCTTTCCTCTCTTGTGGAGTCATAGCCCCCCATTCTTTAGTCCTTCTCCTTTTGTAGCTTTTAATGTATTTTTATTACTATTTTACAAATTACATTGTTTGGTATTTTATCCATTCATCATGTGCACATATGCATTACTATTCTAGGGATCAAAACTGGTGTATTACTCTAAAGATATAAGCAGTCTTACACTAGTGATTGTCTTTATTACGAGAAATGAATAAACCCTAGGTAGGGTTACGATACTAAAGACATGATATCCATAAACACTTAACGATATCATCATTGAATGGTACACCATTACAATGAGGGTCCTCACTCTTACAAAGAGCTTGAGAGACCAAAAACCTAACCCTAGCAGACTAAAACCCTAAAACATGAAAAGCCTAATATTTTAACCTAAAGTAACTAAGGTAACTTTATTACATGGGTATGCTTTATATCTCTAACACCTCCCCGTAAGGAATATAGTGTTGAAAGATAAAAAAATGAAATTGAATACATATACTGAATGTCAAATACATAAACTGGACACTAAACATCAGTACCATCATTTAGAAGATTCTATTTAGAACATAGTTCTTGAACAAGTTTGAGCTCCATCAAGCTACCTCATAACTCTTGTAATTGTTAGATGCTGAGTTGAATTCCCGAGTTACCATATTCCACCTCCTCGAACTCTGAAATATCAGATCTCTCGAAGTCAATTACTAGATAACAATCCACATGCATGTCATGTAACCTCACTTGTATATTCCAATCCACATTCATGTCTCTCCCCAATGAGGGATATTTCCCTAGATCTACAACTCTTGAATTTACCGAGAAGCAATCTATTTTTAGATGTTAACTAATCCCTTCCCATCTTCAAAGCCTGAGCTTCCTAAAATGCATAAAATCTCTTTTATTCAATAATTTCTTCACCACTGTTAGCATCTGGTGGATCTTCAATCATGGCTACACTCTCTATATGTTGTCTATCTTTGACCTTTCCCTTAAGAACATCATTGGCTCGTTGTCTACAATTCCAAGTTGTATGACCCAACTTCTTGCAATAGTGACATTATATTTCCTTTTTGTCTCTTGCTAATCTATTGCAATTGTTTCTTGCATAGAATGCAAGTTACAATTGGTTATCACCTTCATTGGTTCTCTTTTATTCTACTAGAAATGCTACAATCATTAGTCTAGACTTTGTGAAGGTAGCTGACTCAAGGTAAAGATAGAACTACTATATTTAGGCGATAAACTATTAAGAAGAATAGCCTTAGCATCCTCTGCATCAACTACTACCTTGATTTAAATGCAAGTTTCCTAATAATAGATATTATATTTTTGACATGACTTGATTGATCACTTTAGCTGGAATCTTAAAATTGAATAACTATAATTTCAAGGAAAATTTTACATTCACTGCTTTTGCCCCAAATAACTAGTTGAGATTTTCCCAAATCTCCTCTAATAATTTTTCCAGATCTACATCTACGTGATGTAGATTTGAAACTGAGAGGGAAAGGCCAATAATGGTTTTTTACTTATCATCTTTGTTATGCCCCGATTCTTTCAATTAACCCCCCAAATTTCACTGATAAAAAAAATTCCCCTTAAATTTCATTTGTTTTAAAACTTAGAAGATTAACACAAATGATGGAGATATCTTATTTGAATTCCCATGGCAGTGGGTGTTTTCTATGTATCACATAAATTTTGATCGAAGGGAAGATCAAGTAGATCATCAATGTTAGGTCAAAATTTTGAAGTTTGGTTAACTGTGGAACTAAAATTCCCTTCACCTGACTACATAAATATCACGCTTACGGGTCATTTTCTCTACATATTTTATACTCTATAGAACGGCTTCAGGAAACCCATCAGTGAGCTAGAGGCCATCGCGGTTAATTATGTAAAACACCATTGTGTCAATGCCTATCATGCTCCAATTGCCCCCCTTCCTACAAATCGTGGGAGCATGGGAGGTATTCCTTCCTCTAGGGAAGGACGTGCCTAGAAAGTTGGACTGGAGCTCGAACTCTGGACGTGGCGGGGAGAATACTAAATAATAACATGTGATTGTTTGTACTTAACTTTCCAGATTGTTATACATTACTACAATACTTCTCTTCCTTTGCTAGTTTCCTTGACTAGATATCTCTAAGTGATGGCTCTTCTAAATCGATCCATGATCTTCAAGCTTTGGCATACTTCTATTCATGTGCTAGTTTCTTCGACATGATATTTGTAAATGGAGGATCTTCAAGCTTCAACACTTCATGACTCTTAAACTATTGAATTTCCATAGTGGAAACCTTGTCTTTCAAAGTCTCAAGACTTTTGATATAACTTCTTGTTATGATTCCATATTATAAGAACTAAGGAAATCCTAATGAGATTCCTCACTCTTCTAAAGAGATTGAGAGAACAAAACCCTAACCCTAGAAGACGAAGATCTTGGAAGAACAAAACCCTAATATTTTAACCTAAAGTCACTAAGATGAATTTTTAACATAGATAAGCCTTATATCTCTAAGAATCTTCACAAAAATATTTGAAGTCATCATAGTAAAATGGTTCACATAGAAAAATACCTATACTTTTAAAATTGAAAATATTACACCCAAATTCAACCACACATTTAGTTCCATTTTTCAACTAAATTGTTATGTAGCATATCCTTTCAAAGATTGTTCGATGTGAAAGAAATTATTTGATGCCTACTATTAAGGGATGCAAAAGAAATTGTTTGATTCCTACTAACAAGGAATGTGGTTTTAAAAATAGGTGTTTGAAAATCCAATATGTATGATCATGGTGAAATCATAAAATTTTACCCCATCATCTATTTTAAAAAAAACTTCATATGCACAAGTTAAAGTAAAGCAATTACCTAATCCATATCAATAGATTAAGAAAGAAATGGTTACTTCAAGTATAATGATGTGATGGGCTTGTTTTCTATAAATGGGATGGGAATAATAATTACAAACATCAAAACCATCAACAACCAAAATGTTAAAGAGATAGAAATTTTAATAATAGAAATAAATCCTTGTAGAAATAAGTAAATAAATTCAACATTATTATTTAATTATATTTATAATTAAAATCTATTTAACTTAAGATAAAAATTAATTCTCATAATCAAATATCATAAATCTTGATGTACTAGATATATAAATCAAAATAAAATACATATGAGGAAAAATATAATTCAGAACCATTTCTTTTAATTCATCAAAAATAAACCCAAACATATATACATTTCATACTTTAAAGAATACATCATAAAACTATATGAAACTTCACAAATTCTTTATTTATATTTTAAGAAAATATAAATTTGACATTAAATATAACATAATAACATATTACAAAGTAAATATATTTCCTAAAACAAAAATGAAACTAATAAAGTTATATCTATAAAAACTCAATTTTATATTTTATATATATATATATATATATATATATATATATATATATATATAATTTACACAATTATTTACATAATATGCATTCCCTATAAATAAAACAAAACATAAAAATTAATACACATAACATAATAAAAACAATACAGTGAAAAATATTTATACAATTATAATGTACACAATTATCTACATAACATGTATTTTATATAAATAAAATAAAACATAGTAGTTAACCCATGTATTCTAATTAAAGTAATATGCATTCATGGATTGAAAAAAAAAACACCATAAACATAATTTTACGAAAAAGATTTGATATTAATGTGACAATCCTTATCTCAAAGCAATACACATTCATGGATTTTTTTTTAAAATATCATAAACAGCAATACACATTCATGGATTTTTTTAAAAAATATCATAAACATAATTATGATTTTTTTTTTATATTAATAACATAATTTTTATTTCAATTCTATAAAAGATTTGATATCAATCTTATAATCTCTATCTCATTATATTAATGAAATCTTATAATCTCTATCTCATTATATTAATGGAAGAATAGTGCAAAATTTTTAAAATAATAATATTTGATATCAATTTTATAATTTCTATCTCATTATATTAATGGAATCTTATAATCTCTAACTCATTATATTAATGGAAGAATAGTGCAAATTTTTTAAAATAACAATATTTATAAATTAAGAATACTAACTTACAATTTTAAAAAAATAAAATAATATATTTATAAAAAATAATATAAAAATTTGAAATAACATTATTTATAAATAAATAAAAAATAACCATTTAAATTTAAAAATACAAATAATGAATTTATGACAATGTTACTTTGCATTTGAATTCAACTTGTATTTTCTAAAAATAGAAAAAAACTACTTCAAAGGTCATCGTAGTCCAAACATAGCTCATACTTACTCAATTCAATCCAAGTCCCAACTAATCATCCGCCACAAATCTTCAATAAAGAAGAATACTTTTTTCCACTTTACTAAAAGCTAGAACAACTCAAAGCTCTAAACGAGCTTTTATATCACTTAGTAACCAAAATTCTCCCAGAATTCCACAACATTGTTTATATTTTTATAAGGAAAATTCAAAGCTTAAAAAATTCAGATGGGATTGTAGATGAGAAAATATATAATGATGTGTCGTACCTATTCGAGATAATCCCAAATTCCAATGCTTTAAAAAAACATAATTGTCCATTGCATGGTTAATTTCATTTCCTAATACATAAGAGTAGGAGGCAACTTATGAAGGATCGGAATTATGTGCTCACAAAAGAGTCACACCCAGTGAATGTAGATCCTAATACATCAGTAAAAAGAAAATGATAGTATTGACAAAAATTTGACCACCAGCAATAGAACTACAGTTGTGAATGGTAAAATTACTCTGTTTCTGAAAATTATTGTCTTGTGTTTTATTTTTGAAAATAAAAGAGATATAGATGTTGATTAAGGTTGGTTGTCATTGATGTCAACCCTTAAAGAAAGCCTCGTAGCACAAAGGTTTGGGTAATGGACCCAAGACTGTTTGATGTAAATATGACTCATTATTGTTTTTTCATGGTTGATAAGAAGTAAATATGGATGAACTCCAAAGTGGTCCCTTTATGGTGAAAGCCCTCATGGGAAGACGCTTTGCGGAGTAAGAGAACTCATTCTTAATTGCGGAATAATGAGATGAAGGACAATGAGTTTGTCAGGAAAACTATCCTAGATGGATAGTGATTGTCATGTCATTTCCGATGGTATGTAGAACGTCACATAACTCCTCATGGTTAGAGAGTTATGACCATGTGAAGTTGGAGAACCCAGGTTTGGGTAATGGACCCAAGTTTGTTTGATGGATAACGGTATGATTTTTGATATATTTGAAGGTAATACTATTATAGATCAATAGTACATGTCATTCCATTTCTGGTGGTATGTGGAATTTCACATAAATCCTCACAGTTTGTGAGTTATGGCCTTACAAAGTTGGAGGACCCTCATATGTCATCTAGAAGCCCCAAAAGGTCAAAGTAGTCAAAGTGGTTTAAGAGATTTTAAAAGGTAAATAATAAAGTGAAGTGATGAGTCTATTATAATTCAAAGTGAATACAAAATAAATTATTTCAATAATAAATTTAATGGATAAAGTAGAAGTGGGTTAACCCTAAAATAAGAAAAGTGGGCTAAGTGACCTAGAAGATGCTTTTAAGGAAGCTACTTGGAGAATATAAATAAGAGACAAAGCTCTCTCATTTTAATTACACTTGAACATATTGAATATCTATAGGTGTTTGAGGTAACCAAGGATATATAAGCCAAATTTCTGAGGGAAGATGAAGAAAAGAAGGCCGAAATGAAAGGAAGAATAAATTTTTTTGATGGTGGTTTCTAAGGTATGTTATTTACAGGTTATCTCGTCATTTTCGCTATAATTTTTTTTCTATAATGATTCAGATCGTGAAATTGCTATGAAATTGTGAAAAACTACCCAAGTCTTTGTGGTAAAAAAATCATCTTGTGGGTCATTGTATTTTGGGAGTTACACTCTGTGGAAAATAGGGTTTGTGGCTAGTCCTGAAACTAGTCAAAAACAGGTGTTTCGGGTAAAAACGTCATAACTTCATAAAAAAATCAAAATTTAGTGAAACCAATTTTTTTAGTTAGGGTACAGTATTTAGTATGTTGTGTAACAGTTTCATATCAATTCAATGAATATTTTGTGCGGGGAACTCTCTACAAGGTCGCTCTCTAGAATAAGCCAGAATTCAACAAGGTATGTCATTTTTTCTATAGCTCCTTTTCTGAGAGGTTCCAAGTAGTGACACCTGGAGGAATTGCACAAAACACACTAAATAACATTGTGTATCAGTTTCAGATATTTATACATTACAGGTTCAAAGTTATGATTACTTCAAGTTAGGGTTGTTGACTAATCCAAAACTAGGCATGTGAGACTAAAGAAAAGTTTGATGAAAATGCTAGTCTCTTGTTGTTAAAATTAAGAAAGGTTTGCAGGAATGTGATCATATACACCAGGTATATTACAGAGCTACAAATCATATTTGGATGATGAAATTGATGAGGGCTTTTGGTTGAGGTACATGTTGAGTACATGCTTGAGACAAGTAGTTGATGAGTTGGCACATATATTAGGTGTATAGTTGATGATGTTGGTACATATTGATGAGTCATAGTTGATGAGTAGTTGATACATGATTGGTACATACATGGTACATGGTTGGAGGCACTTGTTAGTAGTATTGCTGACACATGGTTTATGGATGATGTAGCATACTTGTGTTATCATAAGCACATATTGATCTTGCTAATAATTATGAGTTGTTGTGTTATACTTGGTTGATGCACATCTTTGAGAGTTTTCTTGGTGATTGATCTTGGTGAGTAGATCTGATTTGGTTGATAAAATTTATGAGACAGGTTGTTGTGATAGGTTGTTTGGACAAGTTGTTGTGACAGGTTATTTGTACAGGTTTGGTGCATGGTTGATGCACTTGTTCATGGTACAGGTTTAGGTATAGGTTGGTGCATGGTTGATGCACTTGTTTATGGTACAGGTTGATTACAAGTTGGTTGATATAGGTTGGTGCATGGTTGATGCACTTCTTTTATGGTACAGGTTGATTACAGGTTGAGGTACAGGTTGGTGCATGGTTGATGCACTTGTTTATGGTACATGTTGATTACAAGTTGGTTGGTACAGGTTGGTGCATGGTTGATGCACTTGTTTATGGTACAGGTTGATTACAAGTTGAGGTACATGTTGGTGCATGGTTGATGCACTTGTTTATGGTACAAGTTGATTACAGGTTGGTTGGTACAAGTTGGTGCATGGTTGATGCATTTGTTTATGGTACATGTTGATTACATATTGGGGTACAGGTTGATGCATGGTACAGGTTGATTGGTACATATTTACAATGGTATATCTCATAGTGATAGTGTGACAGTGGTTTCATCATTCTACTTCTACTTTAGGGCGGTTGAATGGGGCAAGGACAGGTGGTTGTAGCCGGAGAACATAGGGGGTTGTAGCCTCCTTCTGGATGTAGCCAACAAATTGGGGAGTTGGAGCTTCCCTCAGGTTATAGTCTGAGAAACTAGGGGGTTGGAGCCTCCTTCTAGTTGCAGCTGGAAAAAAAAGGAAGTTGGTGCTTCCAATGAATGTAATTCTTCAAGACATATAAGAGAAAGAATTTAATGGTTTTCTTTCGCTTTGTGTTTCCACGTAAAACACTGGTGTACTGTGTATGTGTATAACTGTTCATTTGTTCATTGCTTATTTAATCTACAATTATTGGATGATAATGCTACATTGATATAACACTCGGATTATATGGTTAAAAATGATTAAATTTCTCTATTACTGATTCANTAGTAATCCAACAATTGGTATCAGAGTGAGGCTCCTTCAGGAAACAATTTAACCATTGGAAGGTGATCATGGATTATTCTAAGAATGGAGTATCAATGTTTAATGGTCAGAATGGTTTTAAGTATGATATGTGGAGCATAAGAACGGAAGTATTTTTACAGGCACAGGGACATTATATTTGGCTATCAGTTGTTATAGGATATGATAGTTCAAAAAGGGAAAAGACTGCAGCCAAGTAGGAATTGAAGAAAAATAACAAAATAGCAATGGATTTCATCTGGGAAGGATTACCTAAATCAATAAAAGAAAAGGTTGGTAAATGTCCATCAACCAAAGAACTTTGGGATAAGTTACATTTCATATATTCTTCACCCATTGCAGATTCAGAAAATTCCAAAGAAGATGTGTTAAGAACCGAATATCAATACAGCATAGAAAAACCTCAGAAAAAGTACGCAACACCTTGAAAAAGAGATAATTTCAGATAATAAGCCTCTTCGAGGGGGAAACCTCCTTTTACCCCACTTAA
>ML789945.1:327474-344385 GCA_009831015.1 Picea engelmannii
TCAAAATGAAAATGTCTCCTTGGTATATATAGGAGACTAGGAGGTATAATTACAACTAATGGCCTAAAGCCGACATAAATAAAATAACATTACTAATATAATATGCCCCAATTAAGGGGTAAAGAGCCAATATTAGGGCTTAAGAAGATGCAGATACAGAACAAGAAGAAAGATGTTCATCATGTCAGACAGATTCAAAAGAGGAAGAGTATGATGACGAAGAAGTTGATTACATAGAAAAATTGATCAGTGAAATTAAATATCTAAGGAAAGAAAGAGAAGAAAACAAGTCATCCAAGAAAGAACTGATGAAGCAAAAGAAAAGTGTTCAAGAATCTTAAGAGGATCAACAGATCATCAAGAATTTAAGAGCTCAACTAGAAGAGGCCAGAAGAATTGAAGAAACTCTAGAATATCAAAAGAAATGTTTAGAAGCCAACATAGAAGCACAAAAGGAAGAAGCAAAAAAGAGAGAAAATATACTAATGGATCATCTCAAGGAAAGAACCAATGACTTAAACCAACTCGAGGAGCAATTTGGTCAAGAAGAGAAAATATTGGAAGAAGAGATAATTACATTGAAAATCCAACTTGAAGAAGCAAACAGAATAGAAGAGGTCATGAAGTCTCAAATAATGAAGAAATAAGAAGAGGTTGAGAATCTTGAAGAAGAAGTTGTTACACTAAGAGTCAAAATCATCAAGCTCAACAAAAACGTTGAAGAGACAGAAACATCCACATCAGTTGGAGAGAATGAAGAGAAGCACTCTACGTTGCTAGAAAAGAAGAATGAAGAAAATAGAAAGAGTTATGCATAAGTACTAAAGGGAAGGGATCATGGTCAACCAAAATCTAAGAAAACTATTGAAGATACATATTCAAGAATACCATCCATGTTCAAGACACAAAGAAGATTCAATCATGATCATGATTAGTCAAGGAAAAAATTTAGAAGGACTACACCACAAAGAAGATCATTCACTCCCAAGTATGAAAATTTATTTTATGGTCATTGTTTTTATTGTACTAACTTTGGACATAAGGTTGCAGATTGCAAGGATTATAAAAGAAACGTTCAAGCAGACCATGCCTATGTGGTCGCACGTAACATTGAGTGTTACAAATGTCATAACTATGGACACATAGCCAGTGATTATAGAAGCATGATCGATACTTCCATGAAAGAGAATACCGATATCAGATATAAGAAAGTATGGATAAGAAAATAGGAAGAAAAGGTGAAAAAAGACCAGGTACCAGAGATCGCAAGATTGGCAATAAAACGAGATGAATAAAATTCTACAGAGAAAAGGAAAGATCCCAAATACAGAAAGGTTTGGAAAATAACTGAAAGAAAGGAAGGACAAGTAAATAAGGAACAGGTTCAAGAGATTGCACTTTCAAGCATTGTAGTGAAAGATGAATCCACAGATAGAAAGAAAGAAGTCAGAGCTCGGAGAGATAATGAATCTACCAATGAAGATGATGATGAATCTACAAATAAAGATTATGATGAGTACACATCAGAGAAGGAATTGTTCTGAGCCATCCAGATTAGATACTCCCAAGTAATATGAATATTAGACAGGGGGATTCTATGCTGTAGCTATGACAGACCAAAGAACCATCCTTCGAGCAACTTGCAAAGTTTTAGAAGATAGATTTAGAGAAATCAGTTCGCAAAAGTACATTTTGATAGATTAATCAAGACTTCATGATTATATAGTGATAAATGGGTCATCATTATGGACAATTGCACAAGTAGAGTCTTGGAAAGTATGGACGTAGATGGATTCGTAAGAACACTTAGCAGGTTTGGATAAATATATGATAGTGGATGACATAATGGATTCATAGATTGGTTCAGAGAGTGATTCAAAGAAAAATGAACATTATCATAATGGATGATAATTACATAGGAAATGGCTCAAACAATGCTAATGGGTTCCAAATTGATATATATTTTTTGGCCACATGCAATGCATACATCAGTTCACATTCAAAACAGAGTAATGCTCATAAACAACAATGACAAAACTCCCTATGAACTATGGAAATGAAGCGTATACAACAACCTCTACATCAAGGTAACTCAAGGTAATATTTTAATTTATGTTGATGATATTGTTTTGGAAGTACTAATGACAGGTTAAGACAGAAATTTGCAAAGGATATGAAGAATGAATTTGAAATGTCATTACTTGGAAGACTATCCTTATTTTTGGGTCTTCATATATGTCAAAGAAACCAAGAAATTTTTATTTCTCAAACTAAGTATATCAGATAAATACTAAAGAGGTTCAGAATGGAAGATTGCAAACCAGTTACCACTCCCATGCAAAACAGTTGTAATTTTAGCAAAGATGATGATTCGAAGTCTACAGATCAGAGGCAATACATGTCAATGATTGACAACCTACTATATGTGACATCATCCAGACCAGATGTAATGCAAGAAGCTGGACAGGTGGCACGGTTTCATGTATTAGCAATAAAGAGCATCTTCATATATCTCAAAGGAATAGAAGAGTTTGGATTATGGTATCCAAAAGGAAAAGATCTATCACTTATTGCCTACACAAATGCAGATTGGGCAGGTTGTATTGATGACCGACGAAGCACCAGTGGAGCAGATTTCTACTTAGGTGAGTGTTTGGTATCATGGATAAGCAAGAAAAAATCATTAGTATCTCTATCTACAGCCGAGGTAGAGTATATTGCAGCAACAACATGTTGTACATAGGTTCTTTGGATGAAACAAACTTTGACAGATATACAGGTTGAGCATGATGAGCCCATTCCAATATATTGTGATAATAAAAGTGCCATTAGTATATCAAAAAACCCGATGATTCACTCCAAGACGAAACACATTCCAATCAAGTATCACTTTCTACGGGAACAGGTTGTATAAAAGAACATTAGAGTTGAGTATGTGGGAACAAAAGAGTAAGTGGCAGACCTATTTACAAAACCACTTCCACAGGAAGCCTTTGAATATCTTCGCCAAAGACTTGGAGTTATTTCTACTCCAAAATGAATGATTTTTGAATGATTATCTTATATGTCTTATATGTACATGAGGAAGCACCATTAGAGGACATTTCAGTCAGGGGGAGCAACCCCGGATGGAAATATACCTTTTCCATTAATGACAAAGGGGGAGAGATTTATCATATGTAGAGGACAGAGTCATGGTTCCATGGGAAGCACATTTATCAGATGTAGAGGAAAGAGGCATATTTATCGGATGCAAAGGAAAGAGGCAGATTTATCGGATGCAGAGGATAGAGACATGGTTCCAGAGGGAGCATAAGCGATATGATTTCAGTATTGCATCAGAGTGTTGCCATCAATGCCAAAGGGGGAGATTGTTGATTAAGGTTGGTTTTCATTGATGTCAACCCTTGAAGAAAGCCCCATAGCACAAAGGTTTGGGTAATGTACCCAATATTGTTTGATGTAAATATGACTCATTATTGTTTTGTCATGGTTGATAAGAAGTAAATATGGATGAACTGCAAAGTGGTCCCCTTATGGTGAAAGCCCTCATGGGAAGACGCTTTGTGAAGTAAGAGAACCCATGCTTAATTGTGGAATAATGAGATGAAGGATAATGAATTTTTCAAGGAAACTATCCTAGATGGATAGCACTTGTCATGCCATTTCTGGTGGTATGTATAATGTCACATAACTCCTCATGGTTAGAGAGTTATGACCATGTGAAGTTGGAGAAGCCAGGTTTGGGTAATGGACCCAAGTTTGTTTGATGGATAACTGTATGATTTTTGTTATATTTGAAGGTAATACTATTCTATATGGATAGTACATGTCATTCCATTTCTGGTGGTATGTGTAATGTCACATAAATCCTCACGGTTTGAGAGTTATGGCCTTACAAAGTTGGAGGACCCTCATATGTCATCTAGAAGCCCCAAAAGGTTAAAGTAGTTTAAGAGATTTTAAAAGGTAAATAATAAAGTGAAGTGATGAGTGTATTATAATTCAAAGTGAATACAAAATAAAATGTTTCAATAATAAATTTAATGGAGAAATTAGAAGTGGGTTAACCCTAAAATAAGGAAAGTGGGTCAAGTGACCTAGAAGATGTTTTTAAGGAAGCTACTTGGAGAATATAAATAAGCGGAAAGGCTTTCTCATTTTAATCACACTTGAGAATATTGAATATCTATAGGTGTCTGAGGTAACCAAGGATATCTAGGCCGAATTTCTGAGGGAAGGTGAAGAAAAGAAGGCCGAAATGCAAGGAAGGATACATTCTTTTGATGGTGCTTTCTAAGGTATGTTATTTACAGGTCATCTCACCATTTTAGCTATAACTTTTTTTCTATAATGATTCAGACCATGAAATTTCTAATCCATTAAGAAAACATACCCAAGTATATGTGGTAAAAAAATCATCTTGTGGGTCGTTGTATTTTGGGAGTTACACTCCATGGATAATAGGGTTTGTGGCTAGTCCTGAAACTAGTCAAAAACAAGTGTTTCGGGTAAAAACATCATAACTTCTTCATAACAGATCCAAATTCAGTGAGACCAAATGTGTTGGTTAGGGTACAGTCTATAGTATTCTTTCAAACAAGTTCATATCAATTCAATGAATATTTCATGCAGGGAATCCTCTACAAAGTCGCTCTCTAAAATAATCCAGAATTCAGAAAGGTATGCAATTTTTTCTATAACTCCTTTTCTCAGAGGTTACAAGTAGTGACACATGTAGGAATTGCATAAAACACACTGAAGAACATTGTATATCAGTTTCATATCTTTATACATTACATGTTCAAAGTTATGGTTACTTCAATTTAGGGTTGTTGACTAATCCAAAACTAGGCATGTGAGACTAAAGAAAAGTTTGATGAAAATGCTAGTCTCTTGTTGTTAAAGTTAAGTAACGTTTTTAGGAATGTGATCATATACACCAGGTCTATTATAGAGCTACAAATTAGATTTGGATGATGAAATTGATGAGGGTTTTTGGTTGAGTTACATGTTGAGTACATGGTTGAGACAAGTAGTTGATGAGTTGGCACATACATGAGGTGTATAGTTGATGATGTTGGTACATATTGATGAGTAGTTGATACATGATTGGTACATACATGGTACATGGTTGGAGGCACTCGTTAGTAGTATTGTTGACACATGGTTTATGGTTGATGTAACATACTTGTGTTATCAGAAGCACATATTGATCTTGCTAATGATTATGATTTTTTGTGTTATACTTGGTTGATGCACATCTTTAAGAGTTGTCTTGGTGATTTATCTTGGTGAGTAGATCTGATTTGGTTGATAAAATTTATAAGATGGGTTGTTCTGATAGGTTGTTTGGACAAGTTTTTGTGACAGGTTGTTTGTATAGGTTTGGTGCATGGTTGATGCACTTGTTCATGGTATAGGTTGAGGTACAGATTGGTGTATGGTTGATGCACTTGTTTATGGTACAGGTTGATTACAAGTTGGCTGGTACATGTTGGTGCATGGTTGATGCACTTATTTATGGTACAGGTTGATTACAGGTTTAGGTATAGGTTGGTGCATGGTTGATGCACTTTTTTATGTTACATGTTGATTACAAGTTGGTTGGTACAGGTTGGTGCATGGTTGATGAACTTGTTTATGGTACAGGTTGATTACAATTTGAGGTATAGGTTGGTGCATAGTTTATGCATGTGTTTATGGTACAAGTTGATTACAAGTTGGTGCATGGTTGATGCACTTGTTTATGGTACAGGTTGATTACAGGTTGGGGTATAGGTTGATGCATGGTTGATGCATGGTACAGGTTGATTGGTACATGTTTACAGCGGTATACCTCAAAATGATAGTGTGGCATTGGTTCCATCATTCTACTTCTGCTTCAGGGTGGTTGGACGGGGAAAGGACAGGTGGTTGTAGCCACCTTTTGGTTTTAGCCAGAGAACATAGGGGGTTGTAGCCTTCTTCTGGATGTAGCCAACGAATTGGGGAGTTGGAGCTTCCCTCCAGTTGTAGCCTGATAAACTAGGGGGTTGGAGCCTCCTTCTAGTTGCAGTTGGGAAACAAAGGAAGTTGGTGTTTCCAATGAATGTAATTCTTCAAGACATATAATAAAAAGCATTCTGTGGTTTTCTCCCGCCTTAGGTTTCCACGTAAAACACTGGTGTACTGTGTATGTGTATGACTATTCATTTGTTCATTTCTTATTTAATCTGCAGTTATTGGATGATAATGATACATTGATATGACACTTAGATTATATGGTTAAAAAGGATTAACTTTATCTATTACCGATTCACCCCCCTCTCAGTAATCCAACAATAGAGTACCTCTGTTACAGACTGTAAATAAAAAGAGGGAAAAGTAGCATCCTCTGATCCACAAGGTGCCAAAGAAAGGCCTCTATAACAGTACACAAAGAGACTTTCTCTAACAAAACATACATTCAAAAAAAGTGTGTTTGCAGAAAATAAACCTATCATTTAAATAAGAAACTGAAAACCCAACGCAATGGATAAGGAAGGAAAATGTGGCAACAATTGATCAACAAATGGCAGAGTTAGTTTCATAGTTGTAAATAGTAAGGTTAATGCATGTCAAAAACTTAGCATCACATTTTCCAGTCTCCCCTTGATGTCAAGTTTTTTAATTCCCAACAGTGATCTGAGTTTCTCCAATCAATCCTTTGGAAGAGCCTTAGTAAAAATGTCTGCAAGCTGATATCCAGATTTACAAAATTCAAAAGAGATAAATTTGTGTTGGACAAGCTATCTAATGAAGTTATGTCGCATGTCAATATGTTTGCTCCTACTGTGATATACGAGATTATTTTTCATGGAGATAATGCTTTGATTGTCACAATAGACTTTGATTGGCTTATTGACTTTCATTTCCAAGTCTTCAAACAGTTTTTCCATCCAAATGGCTTGTGTACATGTTGATGACTCTGCAATATACTCTGCTTCCGCTGTTAATAGAGCAACAGTGGGTTGTTTTTTGTTGCTCCAAGAAACAATATTTCCTCCAAAGAGAAAATCATATCCAGAAGTGCTCTTTCGATGATCTAAGAAACCTGCCCAATCTGCATCTGTGTATGCTACAACATTGGAATCATTAGTAGTACTATAAAACAATCCAAAAAAAATTGTACCACTTACATATCTGAGAATTGTTTTGGTTTCCCACCAATGAGTTTCATGAGGTTGATGCATGAACCTAACAACCATACTTACAACAAACATGATCTCTGGTCTAGTGGTCGTCAGATACATAAGACTCTCAATCAAAGATATATAAAGAGTGGCATTACAAAGTGGAGTTTCATCTTCCTTCATTATTTTACTCCCAACAACCAAGGGAGTACTCACAGGTTTATAGCCTTGCATGTTAAACCTCTTCAACAAGTCTTCAACTTATTTGGATTGACTAATGGATATGTCTGCAACTATTTGTTTGATTTGCATACCCAAAAAATATTGCATTTCTCCTAAATAAAACTTCTCAAATTTAGATTTCATTGCCTCTTTGAACTACTTCACAAGTGAGGGAGATGTGCTCATAAAAATTAATTCATCTACATATAAGAAAACAATGATGAAATCTGATCCCACAACCTTTTTGTATAGTGTACTCTCATAAGGACTTTTAACAAAGCCATGATCATGAAGGTATTTATCAATCCTAGAGTACCAAGCTCTAGGGGCTTGTTTAAGACCATAAGTGCCTTCTTAAGCCTATACACGTTTTCTTCTTTTCCTTCAACAATGAAACCTTGAGGTTGTTCAACATGAAATTCTTCCTTCAAATATCCATTTAAGAAAGCAGATTTAACATCCATCTGATAAACTGCTAATTTTAGCTGAGATGCAATGGAAAGAAAAGATCTTGTTGTTTCAAGTCTTGCTACAGGAGAAAATGTTTCTTCATATTCAATACCTTCTTGTTTCACATATCCTTTTGCAACCAAACATACCTTATACTACGAAATACTTCTATCCATATTAAATTTTAGCTTGTAAATCCACTTTACACCAATAGTGGATTTTCCATGAGGAAGATCAACAAGCTCCCATGCATCATTTTTTCAATTTGTGACATCTCATATTCCATGGCTTGCACCCATGGTTCATCAATGCAAGCTTAGTTAAAATTAAAAGTTTCAACATGGGCAGAATAAAAAAGAAAAATTGTCACCAACATACCTAGATGTCTCATATATTTCTTTCAAACTTCTTGTTTTTCTAGGAGGACTAGATGTAGATGTTCCTTGAGTATCAACATGAGATCCGGTTGACAGAGAAGATGAATATGAATTTGATGGAGAACTCCTTGAAGGTGAGCCTACATTTATTATAGCAGAGGGATACAAATGTTGATCATTGTTATCAAAAATCAAATTTTCAATATGCGGGGTAAGCATTTTATCTTCTCCTTCATTTTTGTAATAAACTCCCCCTTTATCAAAGATCACATCTCTACTAACATAAATTTTATTAGTAAGTGGATAAAAGCACCTATAAGCCTTGATTTCTTTTGAATATCCAATGAAAATACATTTCATTGATTTTCCATCTAATTTCTTTCTTTGTTGTGCACAAGTATGGACAAAGCAGGCAGGCCCAAAAATTTTCAAATGAGAAATAGTCCATTTTCGACAAAACTAAGCTTCATAAGGAGTAGAATTTTTTACCATCTTTGCAGGACTTCTGTTGAGAATATATGCAGTCATATGGAATGCATCTTCCCAATATATGTTTTCCATACTCTTTTCTTTTAACATGCATCTAGCCATCTCTACAATTGTTTTTTTTTTTCTCTCCGCTGGTCCATTTTGTTGAGGAGTATATGCCATAGTTAACTCCTTCTTGATTCCATGTAAATTGCAAAATTATTTGAATTCATTAGAGGTGAATTCTCTACCTTGATTAGTTATCAAGACTTTCAAATAGTATCATGATTCATTCTCAACAAGTGCTTTAAATTTTTCAAAACAACTAAAATCATGAGACTTTTCACTTATGAAATATTCCCAAGACATCCTTGAAAAATCATCTACAGAGAGAAGAAAATACATATTCTTTCCAAGAGATAATCTCTCCATGGGGCCACAAATATCTGCATGAACTAAGGCCAAAGGTTCACTTTCTCTAAAATGATGATGAGGAAATCTATCTCTATGTTGCTTCCCTGTTGCACAACATTCACATATCTTATTATTTGGTTCTATGAATGAAGGAAAACCTTTTACCAAATTCTTCTTTTGCATGAAAGAAAGAGATCCAAAATCTAAGTGCCCAAACCTTTTGTGCCATAACCAAGACTCATCAACCGAGGCCTTTAAGCAAGATATTTTTGGTTCCATACTTAACAAAAACATCCTATTATATGTCATAGGAACTTTTGCAACAAGGCCTTTATTGTTAAAAATCTTACAAAATTTTCCTTCAAAAACATTTATGTAGTTTTTAGAATTTAGCTGCTCTATGCTAATCAAGTTATACTTTAATTTTGGAACAAACAAAGTATCATGTATATACATAATACTTCCATTCTTGAATTTTATGGCAAGAGTACCTTTTCCCCTTACTTCTTCCTCATTATCATTGCCAAAGTTTACTTTTCCCTTCACACACTCATCCAACTTCACAAACAAATTTTTGTTTCCTGTCATATGATTTGAGAAGCCACTATCTAAATACCATACAAAATCATCTTTGGCATAAAAAATGTTCCATGTGAGAAACAAAGTTTGAGAGTTTTCAACTTCATCTTTACTAAAATTTCCTTGAGAGGTGTCTATTTTCTTCTTAAAACAATAGCTTTCAAGGTGACCATCTTTATTACAATAGCTGCAATGAAAGTTACCTCTCCCAAGGCTATTGCTTCTTCCTCTACCGTGAAATCCTCTTATTTTATCTCTTCCATGACTTATACCTCTTAGTTGATGATGAAGAAAAAGTATAAGTATCATTCATGGTAGTAGACGATTGTTTATTCTTGTCATCAACCTTGAACTTGCTTTGGAAAACTTGATCTAGAGGTTTCTCATTATTTTTCAACATGTCTTCATGTACTTGAAGGATTCCAAACATATCAATGAGAGTTAGTTGTGATAAATCCCTTCAATCCTCTATAGCAATAGTGGTTGGATCAAATGTTTTGGGAATACTTCTCAAAACTTTTTCAACAATCCTCCTATATTCAAGAGATTCACCATGAGCATGAATATCATTCACAATATTTTGAACTCTAGTAATAAAAGATTCAACTCTTTTGTTTTTTTTCATAGAAAGAGATTCAAAATATATTCTCAACATTTGGAGCTTGACAACTTTTACCTTTATAGATCCCTTGTATGCCTTCTCCAAGGTTTCCCAAGCATCATGGGACTTACTACATTATGCAATATTAGGAAAAATTGTGATGTCAACTCCAGTTTGAATGATGAACAAAACTTTGGCATCATTTTTTCTGGTCTCCTTCAATTCTTCCCTTTGATCAACAAAGAGAGCATTGTAGGCAGCCTCATGAGCTAGCTCTATGTAACCTACAGAAACAAGAACCCATAAATATTGTGAGATGATAAAATTTCTCATCTTTACACACCAGTACGCATAGTTTTCCCCACCAAAAAGAGGAATTTGGTACTGTACAGTGTTAGAATTTTGGGCCATTTCTTCTTCTGCAAAATTTAAAAAATGTTGTAATCAACCTACTCTGATACCAAGTGATGGATATGAAAAAAGGAATTATGTTCTCACAAAAGAGTCACACCCAGAAAAAGCAGATCCTAATAAACCAGTAAACAAAAAATGATAGTATTGACAGAAATTTGACCACCAACAATAGAACTACAATTGCAAATAGTAAAATTTCTTTGTTTATGAAAACTATTGTCTTATGCTTTATTTTTGGAAATAAAAGAGATACAGAGTACCTCTGTTATAGATTGTAAATAAAAAGAGGGAAACATAGCATCCTCCGATCCACAAGGTGCCAAGAAAGGCCTCTACAAAAGTGAACAAAGAGACTTTCTCTAACAAAACATACATTCAAAAAAATTGTGTTTGCAAAAAATAAACCTATCATTTAAATAACAAACTGAAAACCCAACGCAGCGGATAAGGAAGGAAAATATGGCATCAGTTGATCAACAAATGGAAGAGTTAGTTTCACAGCTGGAAATAGTGAGGTTAATGCATGTAGAAAACTTAGGATCACGTTTTTCAACTTCTAATATTACAACTTTAGTGGTTTAATGGTTTAAAAATTGTGTTTGCTTCTCAATAGTCTAGCAGGTTTAATATCATAGGGATAGGGTATGTATGCCTCTATAAACTTCAACATCTTTGCATGGAGAAAAAAAAAGATGCAGTATACTTTGCGATATCTACCCTACGGAAAAGAGAAGAGATTGTGAACATGCATGCATTCTTGAGAGCATCATTCACCGATTGTCTCAGATAATCAGGAAGAAGCGTAATTATGGCCATTGTAGTCACCCATAAGTTTATTGCGCTCCGAAATATTCATGTGTAACATGCCAAACGAAGAAAAATTCTATTGTCACTGATATTTTTGATCCACAAAGGTGCATTTGTAGTTGGAGCAGACAATACATTACTTAGAAATAATGGAGCAAGAGTTATATATGTAGACAAACTCTACTAGTCTTTAATGTAGATCCTATTTTACTGTTGATTGTTGTAACCGCCTAAGAAGACTGGAGTCCTATATTATGATGTAATATGTCTTCATTAATATACAATAGATTGTGAGTGTAGCCTCACCTGTGTGGTTTTCTCCTAATTTTAAGTTGGTATCAGAGCAGTGTTGGAGATCCGAGAGAACCAGCTCCCTGAGGTGAGATCCAAAGTGCAAGATCTCAAATTGATTTTTGAGAAATCATCAACGCTCCCTATGCAGTGTTAGAGGAGCGTCGATGCTCTCACACTTGTGAAATTAAAAAATCTAGTGACCTTGTGCTCCCTTTGTATGCATCTAAGGGTACTATCACTCCCCTCTCTACTCTCCAGGAGCGTTGCAAGATTTTACCAATGCTCCCCCTTCGATATTACAGGCACACTAGCACTCCCCCTCATCAGTTCATTGAGTGTCAACCGTACACTAATTTTCGGAAAGCGTGGGGTTGTGGGCGATCATTTTTTGTTGTAAACTTGAAGAAGCTTAGTGAAATTTACATCTTCAATAGAATCCGTTTTGAAGGGAAATCATTGAGAAATTTTGTTAGCTATGGCAGAGGAAAAGCTATCAGGCACAATGAAAGTCATGGTGGAAGCGTGAGCTTTTGGAGCATTGAAAAACGGGCACGCAGAGTTAAGTTGCGTCCTCCTCCTCCATTCACAATTTCTTATGTAAATAAGGAAAGGGTTACATTTTAGATTGATTTATAAATCATGAGGTGGAGTTATGAATGCATGAAGGATCATAGTTTAATGGATGGCCAATGATTTAAAAGTGGATGTATGTGTGTATTAAAAAAAAAGTTTCTTTTAAGGAATTTGTATTTTTGTTTATACATGAAGGGGTGTTAAGGTTTCTTTTGAGGGTGAGTTTGTGGTATGCATGGAGTGGTGTTAAGGTTTCCTTTTAAGGTTTTCTTATATTTATTTTAATAAATATGAGAGCCAAGGTAGATTCGGATCAGTGGATCCAAAGGCAGAGCGACGGACTGCTCAGAAAAAGGAGGAAATTGATGAAAGTTCCATATTCTTGGTGATTCACTGCCTTCAAGATTGAAGTGTGTTTGGTGATACAAGGATCCATTGTCTGGTTGGATGAGCAAAAACTTGTAGAGATGGAAAATTTGCTAGCATAGACCTACCTCAATGAAGCCAACAAATTAGATAGCTTGAATTTCATTAACTAGAAATTCAAAATGCAGACCCTGATGGAGGGCTATGGTGTCTGGACGATTGCGAAGGGAGGTGAAGCGAAACCTGATGCGGTTGTAGGTGCGAAAACAACACAGATCCAAGATTGGGATAAGTGTGAAACAAGGCCAAGGTATTGTTGTGTATGTCTATTAAAGATAACATAATTCCACATATTAGAGAAGCCAAAACTTCTGTTGAAACATGGACAATGCTTAAAGATTTATATGAAACTAGCAACACAAATCGTATTTTGTTCCTGAAAACTAAATTTCTAGGCATTAAGATGGATGGAAATGAATCTATTAGTTCATTTTTGGGTCACATTAAAGAGGTGAAAGAAAAGCTAAGAAATATAGGGGAAACAGTTTCCAGCACTAATCTTGTCACAATTACCTTAGATGGTATGCTAGAAGACTATCAGATGTTCATAACAGGTCTTGCAGCAAGGGAGAAACCTCCTACTTTTGAAGAATTGATAGGTATCTTGTTGCAAGAGGAAGAGAGGCGCACAAATTTGAAGCCTCAGAATTCATATTTGGCACTGTGTTCAAATAAGAGATCCGCGAGAGGGAGATCATGAGAAGGAGGCAGAGGAGGTAGTTCATCGCAAAGAGGCAATTCATCGCAGAGAAGACAATATCCAAGGTTGAATCATGGTATTCAATCTAACAGGAATGAGTCAAAGAGTTGTTTTTATTGTGGTCAACCTGGACATATTATTAGAGACTGTCATAAGAAGAAGAGTGATGAGGCTAGCAATAAACCTATAAAATATTCAGGTCATTATGTAGAAGAATATTCAAATCATAATCTCATATTGTTTATTCCTGGTGATGATATTAATGAACCCCTGAATTTTGATTCACAAGATCTTAGACTATTTGTGTCAAATGTTGCTTTGTCTGCTAAAAAGGATGATGTTGATACTTGGTTTGTGGATTTTGGAGAATCAGTACATATGACATGTAATAAGAAGTGGTATGCTAATTTTAAAGAAACACAGAATGGTGCCATCATATATCTTGGAGATGACCGCGCTCATCATATCAAGGGATACAAAGATATTCCAGTAACATTTTCGAATGGTTATGTTCGTCACATTCACAATGTTGTGTATGTGCCCGACATAAAGAAAAAAATGATCTCTCTGTCCACCATTACAGATCAGAACTTGAAGGTTGAATTCTTCAAGAACTATTTCATAGTGAAGGATCTACTGGACCAATACAAAATTGTTGCAACGAGAGTCAGAGTAGGAGGACTCTACAAGATTGATGTTACTAGCAAAGAACATCATGCACTAACTTCTACAACTATGCCAATAGAGAGTCTTTGGCATCAAAGGTATGGCCAGATCAATCATCCTGATTTATTGTTATTACAGAAACAAAATATGGTTGAAGGAATTCCCATGATAAAGAATGAGAATGTTGCTTGTGAAGGATGTGCATTACGAAAGATGCACAGAGATGAATTCCCCTCTAGTCTTGATAGAAAAAAGAGAGATGTGTTAGATCTTGTGGATACTGATGTTTGCAAATTTATGCAAACTAGGTCTTTAGGAGGTGCATTTTACTTTCTGTTATTTATTGATGATTGCATGAGCTACACATGGGTTTATTTCCTTAGAAGAAAACGTGATTTTTTCAAGTACTTTAAGGAATTCAGAACCATGGTGGAAAAGAGGACAGGAAAATCCATCAAAATCCTTCATTCATATCAAGGGGGAGAGTATAAATCAAGGGACTTCGTCAAATATTGCAAATATCATGGAATAGTACAACAGTTTACAGTACCCCACTCTCCATAGAAGAATGGAGTGGCTGAAAGGAAAAACAGAACTTCGGTAGAGTGTGCACGCAGTATGATGAAAGGTAAGAATCTCACAAATACATTTTGGGTTGAAGCCATAAATACTATAGTTTATTTAAAGAACAAAATTCCAACAAGGTGTCTTGATAATATTACTCCTTTCGAAGCCTTGTATGGTTCCAAACCTGCAATTCATAATTTGAAAGTATTTGGGTGTAAGGCTTTTGCACATATTCCAAAGGATAATAGGAATAAATTGGATGCTAAATCCATTAAATGTATTTTCATAGGGTATTTTTCTGAATTCAAAGCATACAGACTGTTTGATCCTTCTACTCACAAATTATTTGTGAGTAGAGATGTAATTTCCCGTGAGAAGGAAGCAGAAAATCATGACGACAATAGTCATGAGGAATGGCATAGAATTCTTGATGAAGGAGTTAAAGAAGATAAGAAGAAGAAATAATCTTCACAAGAGAAACCACAATTGCAACAACAACCACCAGAACAACATCCACAACTGCAGAGACAGCAACAACAACAAGACGGACTCGGTGATATAGACACTTCAAGTAGTCACAGTTCACCTAGAGGCAAAGAAAAATCTTCACGAAATGGGGAGGAAGATAATCAATTGAGAAGATCTTCACGACAGGTTTGACTCCCTGAGAGGTATAGAGACTATGACCTAATGAGTATCATTTCAAATGTCATATAACCCATGAGTTTTAATGAAGCCAATGAACATGATGAATGGAGAAATGCAATGGAGGAAGAATATGACTCTATAATGAAAAACAATACTTGGCAATTGAACGAATTGCCTAAACATAAAAATCCCATTGGATGCAAATGGATATACAAACCCAAGTTTAAATCAGATGGTATTATACAAAAATGTAAGGCTAGACTAGTGGAAAAGGGGTATTCACAAACAAAAGGTATTGATTATGCTGAAACATTTGCACCAGTAGATAAATTGAATACTATTAGATTGTTAATTTATTTAGCTAAAAAGTACCATTGGAAGCTACACCAATTAGATGTTAAATCTGCATTTTTGAATGGTGAGTTAAAGGAGGAGGTTTAACTTACTCAACCTGAAGGGTTTGTGGAACATGGGAAAGAACACTTAGTGTGTAAGTTAAAGAAAACATTCTATGGACTAAAACAGGCACCTAGGTCATGGTATGAGAAGATAGACTCTTTCTTTCTTCGACAGGGTTTTATGAGGAGCAAGAGTGATCCAAATCTGTATACCAAATTTGATGAGTAGGGGTATATAGTATTGATTTTCTTATATGTTGATGATTTAATAATTATAGGAAATGCAGGAAAATTAATTGATGAAATCAAGGAGCAATTGTCACAAGTTTTTGAAATGAAAGATCTTTGTGAGTTACATTACTGTCTAGGTCTTGAAGTTTGGAGAAATGTAGACCAAACTTGTGTTTGTCAGAGTAAGTATGTCAAAGAAGTACTTAAGATATTTAAAATGGATTAGTGTAAATATTCTATTGTTCCCATGTAGCAGAATGTGAAAGTTTCTTGTGATGATGGTTTGAAGGAAGTGAATGGCACTATGTATAGACAGATGGTGGGTAGTTTGAATTATCTCACCATAGTCATACCTGATATTGCATATTTTGTGAGTGTGTTAAGTCATTTTATGGCAAAACCGCAAGAAATCCATTGGAATGAAGCAAATGAGGTACTCAAGTATCTAAAAGGAAAACTTGATTATGGTATTAAATATATTGATGCATCTGATGTTCAGTTGACAGGTTACTCAGATTCTGATTGGGATGGAAATCCAGATGATCGAAGATAAACCACTGGATATGCATTTGGCATTGGATCTGATATTTTTTCATGGATCAGTAAAAAGAAGCCTACTATATATTTGTCTTCTACTGAAGCAGAATATAAAGCCTTGTGTGCAGCAACTTGTGAAGTTGTTTGGTTGAGAAGACTTCTTCAAGATGTTGGAGAAGAACAAAAGGAACCTACAATCATCAAATGTGATAATAAAAGTTCAATCAAGCTGGCGAATAATCTGATTGATCCGGATTATTTTCGGCACGAAATGAGAGCGGAGATATAATAAAGAAATGCACAGAGATATCACGTATATCCAGTAATATAACAGAAATATATCAGAGATGCAACCATAAACACAGAGATACAGTAATACACGATT
>ML789946.1:0-73798 GCA_009831015.1 Picea engelmannii
TTGAAAGAAGATAAAATGAAAGGTTAGATATGGTAAAACATAGGATTTTAGTATAGGACATTCCAATTTATAGAACATCAAATGTTAATGTGGTTTCTACTCCATCACCACAAGCAAATTGTAGGGTTTCAATAAAGGGCATTCCAATTTCGAAATAAAATCAACATTAAAAAATTGTTTCATCAACAATTTTTTTTGTTGACAACGAAAGGATGGAATTTTTTGTTGGAACTACTTATACTAATGATGAAATTAGAGAGGCATTGGTGCACAACCTTCTATTGAAGAGGTTCCCATGGTGCAATCTCTTGTTGAACAGTTAGACATTCCTCAAACTAGTCATGAGCATGTCAAGTCTCCCCCCAATTTTCACTTGGAATGGCTCGAAGGAATATGAACGTTTGGGGCATTGCCACAACGAAGTGGTGAAAGAGTGTTGGACTATGGGTTGATCGTCCTTACCTAAACTAAGAATCATGTACCAAGGAAACCATAAACACATTCAAATGGATGTAAGTGCCCTAACATCCCTTGAAGGTAAGACATTTAGCTAAAGTATTCATCATTAGTGATACAAAATTGTTAAAGAATATTTTGAATAAAAAATTGATGCTAGGAAATGTCAATGATTTCTATCTTTATTAAAATCCGGGAGTTTGAATGTTGGTAAGAAAATTTTAGGCACAAAATCCTTGTGAATGATTTTCATACAATTGGAAAAAAATAATAATTGGAAGATCATAATTGTAGAGTTTATGAGATACATGAACATAAGATCTAGCTAACAATGAAACATACACAACTTGCAATGGTGGATGAAGAGAAGAAAAAAATGGAGAAAAGAATGAAATAAATTTCTATTATCTTGGTAAGATAATGTTACAATACAAGTGATATACTTTGGATGACACAACTAACTCGCCATAGTAGCCAAGATAATGCGCATTAGGAGTGTTCTAGATAGATGTGACACACACTGGAAGTCACCGGAGTCAATTGCCATCTAGTCCTAGTTAATTGGCCATGCGATCGTCAGTTAACTAGCTAAACTAGAGTGAAATGAGGAGGATTTCACTCACATATGTGTAATGTGATTTACTGGTGATGATCCCAATGCAAGTGCACATTCATTATGATGATCCCAAGGTTAGCATGCAACACTTGGTGATAAAGCCAAGGTTGACATGTAACATTTCACTCAACTAGTCCAACTGAAAGGTAACTGAGGATTGACTAGAGGGAATGTGGCACCCTTGTCTAGGGGAGAATATATTAGACAAAGGGACCCTCAATGCAACCAAATAAACTTAGGAAAAGAAAATGAAAGGAAAATCCTAGGTGTGTGTAATATCTCCAACACCCCCCCTCAACACTTCTAGGGAGTATACATGATGAATGGGTCCTAGCAACATATGCCATGTTAGGTACCCATGAACAATGCAACTAATGAACATTGAATTACAATTGCTAGGAAATTGTGTCCTTCACTCAAAGACGATCATGCAAACTATGTAATTTTTACTCAATGAAAGTCTTGGTAAAGATGTCGACAGTCTGCTTGGAAAAATGATAGTACTAAAAATCAATGACCCTATCATAAACCAACTCCCTGATAAAATGCATATGGATCTTAATATGTTTTGTTCGCTATCTATGTACTGGATCTCAACAGAATTTGAGTAAACTTTGGTTGTCACACCAAATCATAGTTAGATGGTGGAACTGAATGTTGAGCTTGGTGAGGAAGTTTTGTACCCATAGTGATTGGATGGTGATGTTGACTACTCCCCTATACTCGACCTCTGCTGAAGATAGAGCAACAACTGACTACTTTTTGCTTGAACAATAGATTGGATCGGATCTCAAACTCAACATGTACCCGGAGGTGGACTTTCGATCAGTGCCATCGCCAAACCAGTATGAATCGGTGAAGCCTATGATATCCAATTTGCAACCTGCTGCATAGTGGATCCCATAACTGATGGTACCCTGAACGTATATGAGGATTGATCCGGATTATTTTCAGCACGAAATGAGATCGGAGATATAATAAAAAAAATGCACAGAGATATCATAGATATTCAATAATATAACAGAAATGTATCGGAGATGCAACCATAAACAAAGATATACAATAATACACGATTTCTATTAATGAAAGAAATGTACAGAGACTGTAAAAACATAGAGTGGAAGACTTGCTAAAATGGCGGCAACTTATCTCTGAGAAGAGATGTGACGGCTACTCGCATTCGAAAGAAGATGATTACAATGAGGCTTTGAAGGCCTTTTTACAATAAATAGGAATTCCAAAAGTCCTAGACATCCAAAAACCTAACCCTAGGAGATGAAGCACCAAAAGTCACGTGGGCCCTGTTTGGGTAAGTTAGTACATCAACTTCTCGGGGTCGTAACTTTTGCATACGATCTCCGTTTTAGGCGTATGATAGCTCGTTGGAAAGGTATCGTTGAGGAGATTCATTTTGGCAGATCAATTATGCCTTTGGCTATATTTGAGAACCTCAATCTTGAAAAACCTTCATTTAGGCCCTCAAAATGGCCCCGGAAGTTAAAACCTGCTAAAAACAGTAAATTGCCAAAATTGCCAGAAAATTGTTTTGAGCCAGTCGAAAAAGGTGGGTGGCCACTAATATCCACCTAGATCAAGGATGCACTTGACAACCTTCCAGTGTAACTCATGTGGCTCCTGCATGTACTTGGAGCCCTACTGCATATGATAGATCTGGTTGGGTGTGGGTGAGATACAGAAGGCTCCCCACAAGTTGTTGATACAAGGTGTTGTCCACCAATGGTGTATCCTGAACATCCTCAAGTCTAACCCCAAATAAGAAGGGTGTAGGTGAAAACTTGTAGTCTGTCATGTGGAATGTCTCCATGAGATCCTAAGCATACTTAGCCTAAGATAGCTTGATTCATGAAGCATCCTGTATGATATCGAGACCAATAAAGAAATGGAGTGGACCCATGTCTGTCATCGAAAAATTGTCATGAAGAATACCCTTGATCACAAAAATCATTGAAACTGAGTTGTCGATGATCAAAATATCATCCACATACATGACTTGGATCATAAGTTAGTCAGTGATCCTCAACATGTAGACATTGGGATCATATATGCATCTAAAAAAATTCTTGCAGAGCAAGTAGGAGGCCATCTTTGAATACCATGCTCTAGGTGCCTGCTTGAGGCCATAGAGTGAATTTTTGAGTTGACACACTAAAGATGAATTCTGTATGAATCCAGACAGTTGCTCCATATAAATATCCTTTGAGAGTTCCCTGTAAAGAAAACAATTCTTCACATCCATATGAAGTACTTCCCATCCCTTAGTTTCTCCAATGGCAAGGGCCAACCTGATGGAATCCAACTTTTTTACTGGAGCAAACGTCTCATCATGGTCAATCCCATGGAATTGTTGACATCCCTTGGAAACCAATCTTGCCTTGTGTTTTCTCACCTGTCCATTCATTTCATTTTTGTTCCTATAGACCCATCTTCATTTGACGAGCTGCATGTTTAAAGGAAGTGAAACTAGATCCCAATTCTGGTTCTCGAGGAGAGAGTTGTACACCTCCTACTGGCTACTTCCCAGAAGTGTTCCCTGTAGCCTCTCCATAGGTCTATGGGTTTGAAGACTAAACCATATAACAATGCAAATGAATCGTGGATCCAATGGCAATGAGTACATGAGGAGGATCCTTAAACTGATATCTGGTCCTCCTCGGATATGTTGGATCCAAAACAAGGTATCTTGCATCATGAAGTGTGGAATGTGACCACTTGGGCATCTGCTCTGACTCCTCATTTGTATGTACTAACTCTGCATCTGAATTCTCTGACTTTGCATCTATATCCTCTGAATTCTACAACTTTGTATTGGAACTCAGATATATGGTGTGATCCAAATGTGTGGGATCATCATTCACAATTGGTGGAAGTGCAAAAGCCTTTGCATGTGGCTCATGTGGAGCATGCGAGGGACTTTCCTCAAACTAAAAACTGCTCTCAATGATGAGTTGGTATATAGAGGGATCAATTAATCTATATCCCTTCACACCATTGGGATAACCGACAAAGATGCATGGTTGGCTCTATAGATCTAATTCTTTCCTCTTCTCAAATGGAGTGCGGGCCCATGCTCATGATCCAAATATACGAAAGTGGGTGAATTCCAATTTGTTTCTGCTCCAAGCCTCGAAAGGAGTCACATCCTTAACAAATATGTGAGGAGATATATTCTGAATGTGATTGGCACAGTTAAGTGCCCCAACCCAAAGTTTGAGAGGATGTTCCTTTGCATGTAGCATGCAACTGGCCATCTCCTTGAGAGATCTGTTTTTCCACTCAACAACCTCATTTTGCTACAGAGTATATGGTACTGTGTGTATCAACTGTATCCCAACATCAAAACAAATATTTTGAACATATTTGTTTATACATTCCCCCCCCATTATCTGTGCAGAGGGATTTGATCATTCTCCCTGATTGAGTCTCAATAAGTTCTTTGAACTCTTTGAGATTCTCAAAGGCCTCAGACTTCTATCTGATAAAAAATACCCTAGTATAACATGAGTAATCATCCAAAAATGTAAGAATGTATCTTTCCTTGCTGATGGATGGATGCGAGAATGGACCCATGAGATCACTATTAATCAAATCAAACATAGAGGAGGTCTTGCGAGCCTTCCCTTTCTCTAACTTTTCTTGAGAATGCTTGCCAAGGACACATCCTTCAAAAACCCCTTCAGAAACGTGGATATCAAGTAACCCAATGACCATCCCCTTCTTGCTAAGTTGTTGCATGTACCTAAAGTTCAGGTGACCAAACCTCTCGTGCCATAATATACTATTGTCATCAACATGCGTACTTAGTATAGAGGAATCAGGTTCAATAAACTTGGAAGAAGTATATAACCAATATTGATGGTTTACCTCCCCGACATCAATCTTCGAGTTGTCTTGCATGTCAAATATGGACATGGATTCTGGTGTGAGATACCTTTTTTCTTGATCTTGAGTGTGTAATCTAAGAAACCGATATCAAATTCATAGAAAGTTAAGGAACATGTAGGATGTTCTCAAATCTTCCATGATCTAGTTCTACTCTCCCTTTTCTGGTGACCTCGACTGGAGAGTCATCCCCCATGAGGATAGAAGGCCCCATGCACGTAGTTACAGAAGATAAAATATCCTTTGTGTTTTCCATGTGATGAGAAGCACATGAATCTGCAATTCATGTGTCAAGAGAAGAATGAATAGCTACTAATGCATGAGGGTTACCTTTCTTAGGGGCTTGATCTTTTGACTTCTTCTTGGAAGCCTCATAAATGAAGTCCCTGATATTGTTCTTCTTAATTATTTGTGCCATAATATCTATTTTCTTCTTCATGCATGCGGATTCTGGATGGTTCTTATGATTGCAGTAACCACACTTCTTCCCTTTCTTTCTTTTTCCACCTTTGTAACTTGAGGAATCATTGAAGGGTTTGGAGTACCCTTCTGTCTTAGGCTCTGCATGTGCCTTTCCTTTTTCTTTCGGTTTGGATTTAGGGTTGTGATATTTTCTTCCATCATGCACAACAAGTGCATGTGCCTTGGGGCCCTTGATTATCTCGCACACATGTCAAAGCCTCAATGAACTGTGATAATGAAGGCATGTTCCAGGTTGGTCCTGCGGTGAATATGTTAGAACGAAATGTGGATATAAATATACTATATTCTGGTCCAATTTTTTCCATGATAGCAAGAACCAATTGTTTTTCTTGTGGGGATTTGTCAATACCACAATCTTTGAATTTACGAAGGAGAGATTTACATTTGGTGAAGAAATATTGGACATTGTCAAATTTATTTGGATATAAGAAGTTCAATTCTACCTTGAGAAAATGTCCCCTCATTTCATCTTGCTTGCCAAAGAGACCAACCAAGGTGGTCCAAATCTCATTTGGTGTCTTGCATGCATCGATGTGAAACCATAGGTCAGGAGAAATAGACATGCATAGGAGACCGTGAGCCTCATCCATGAGGTTGAATTACTTGGATTTTCCCACTGCTGAGGTGGGTTCTTCTTCTGTGGCCATGGATATCTGATACAAGCCTCTACCCCTAAGCTGGTGTAGAATTATAGGCTTCCATTCGAAGTAGTTATATGGCATTATAATTGCAAATGCGGGAAATTCCATCTTTCATGTTGTTTTGTTCTATCTTCGGTACCTACAAAAGGGTGTGGGTGGAGATCCTTTCTAGCGGCCCGTGGGCTTTGATACCATGTAGATTTTTTTAGATATCTACACAGAATATCTAGCTAACAATGAAACATACACAACTTGCAATGGTGGATGAAGAGAGAAGACAAAAATGGAGAAAAGAATGAAATCATTTTCTATTATCTTGGTAAGAGAATGTTATAATACAAGTGATATACTATGTATGACACAACTAACTTGCCATAGTAACCAAGATAATACATATTAGGAGTGTTCTAGAGAGATGTGACACACACAGGCAGTCAGTAGAGTCAACTGCCACCTAGTCCTAGTTAGTTGACCATGCAGTCGTCGGTTAACTAACTAAATTAGAGTGAAATGAGGAGGATATCACTCACACATGTACAATTTTCTTTAATTTTTATGATACCAATGCATGTATGCATTCATGGTGATGATCCCAAGGTTAGCATGCAACACTTGGTGATAAAGCCAAGGTTGACATGTAACACTTGACTCAACTAGTTTAACTGAAAGGTAACTGAGGATTGTCTGGAGGGTATGTGGCACCCTTTTCTAGCGGAGAATATCCTCAATGAGTGGATAATATCTTAGACTAAGGGACCCTCAACATAGCCAAATAAACGTAGGAAAATAAAATCAAAGGAAAATCGTAGGTGTGTGTAATATCTCCAACATTAATGTAGTTTGTCATGTATTGTCATAATCAATTGTCAACGATATTATAAGATTTTTTTTTTGATTAGAAGAGGCATCATTGACACAATTTGCCTAAAATATTTACGGGCCTTTACTATTAGGATGCCTCATTTCGACATGAAGTTAATTGAAGTAATTACATGATTAGTGCAATTTTTTTTGCACGAGCACACTAGGCCTTCTTCCAACCAAAAGGTTGTGTTAAAATTGAGAAGGGGTTCTAAGGATCATGAACCCCACAGTAAACACTCTCTTGACATGAAACATACAAAATTGTATGAGATATTCAAGAATTAGCTTAATTCATTTCACTTAATATAAAGCTCTTTCGAGAAATGTAAGCTCTGTTATGTGAGAATAAACACAATATGCAACACATGTTGTCATAGATACCATATAGAATTCAATTATTATTATGACACACACACACACACATATATTTGTCATATTTTGCAAACTAACCTTGTGCATGAATGCCCAATTTTACTCCTACTGACATCATCTAGAGACTATATTCATAACATTATGTGTGCAAGACCATGGGGACAAACATATTACAAGAAAAAATTCTTAGATGGGACATGCTCCAAGGGTAGTGGAATGGAATTATTAAGAAAATGCATGCATGTGAGTGAAGATTATGAATTTGGGAGGATGGTGGGTGTCATGAAAATATTCAAATATGTCACATATGAACTAGATAATGGGAAAGAAAGCAAAGAGATACAAGAAATGATGTCCTAAGTTAGTGACGCGTACTTAAAGGGAATCTTCTATTTCAAATTTCACTTTGAAATGTCATCACATGGGATTTAATGTAAGAATTAAACTACATTTTATTTTTTGTTCCACCACATATGAATCTATGACTTCATCAAGGAATTCTTAAAAAATACTTGTTATCACCTAAAAATACATGTGATCACTAGAAAAGTCATTAGTGCAATACACCAAAGTTCATACTCATGGCATTAACATACCACACTCAGCAAAGAAAACTATGGAAAGTGGGTTTTTGATAAATCTGTGCGTCCTAACAATGTGAATTTTGTGTAATCTGCGAACACCTGTGTGACTGTTCCTATCGAAAGTTGCGTGGACCCGACTAGAAATGAAAGCTCAACTACATTTGGTGTATTTATGGAAAAACTCCCATTAAAAGTATCTTACATCCAAGGTACCAAAGGAGATCGAACCTCTCAACATTAAACATTGATACAACAATTGGCTTCATGTCCACTTAGGAATGGGGAGCCACACCCAAGTGAAATCCATTTCCCAGTTGAAACCAATCATTTTAGAGCTTGAATAAAGCCTATATAAAGATGCCATTGGTATGCATACAAGATATAGAATAAAATGCAATGTTATGCTACTTATATGAGGTTAGAGAATCATTCTCAAAGCTTCATCTTTGCATCCATAGCAACAAAGCTAGTGCATTGGATCTCTTCCCTTTGAAGAGATTCTTTCACCTTCTCGTACACTCAGAGAGAGAGAGAGAGAGAGAGAGAGAGAGAGAGAGAGAGAGAGAGGTTATATTGGGAACAACAAGGACCCTCCCAACAAGGAAAAGGAAATCCCCTTGTGCTCACCCAATCCTCTAAGGTGTAATCAATATCAACGTAATCTATTGGTAACCATATCTCATCTTGTTTTGTTTTTGCTCTTGCATCTTATGTATTTAGTTCTTTGTTTTTGTTTATATTTTATGTTTCTAGTGTTCCACTAACACTAACCAATTGTCTATGGTGATAGTATAGCCTACTATAACTCTCAATAGCTTATTTTTGCTCACCCATGTGGAAAAGTAAGCTAAACAATACCTAACAATATGTTTAACATGTCCATGTGGCTCACTTGCAAGACAAGAAACTTAGAATATGCATAGATACCTTTATCGATGATACTATATTGTTATTGGTGAATTTTGATGAAAACTACACCCCCCAATTCAAAAATGTCAATTCAAGGCCAATATTATCACTCAAAGAAGGTCAAGCTAATGTTCCATATCACATATAGGCATGGGACAATTAACATCAAAGAAAAAATGGTAATATTGAAAGAGTATCACCTCAACATAAGTGATGATAGGTTCCATGACTTCACTTATGTACAAAATTGATTTTAATTATTCTACAATCACTTGAAGGAGAAAAATATATAAATGGATCGATATTAGGTTTTTTTATATGGTTGTATAGACTAGTTAAAAAAATTCTATGCATTTCCATGGTTGTGTTTGTTCACTTAAAATGTAAGGTGCCACATATTTGGCATTGTCTGAGATTCAACATGGGAAAAGAGAACATTACAACATTAATGCGTGTCAATTGTGTTACATAGGGAGGAATTGAAGTTTATAAAAAAATATCGTATTCAAGATGCAAAAACTATAGTTGAACAATGTTCTTCAGTGATGGTAGAGGGAACAAGAAGGTGAGAGGAAGCAACAAGGAAAGAAAATGTATAGACATTTTTTTAGGAGGCAGTTCATGTAGATCAGTGATATGAAATTGAAACACATTATGTGGTACTTGTGGATTTCATTTAGTCCAAGCCTTAAGCAACATTGAAGTTGAAATATGGATGAGAAATATCGCTTGTTTATGTGGCCCATGTACCAGTGGCGAATGGGACCACTGTGAATCCATAGACTAGGTTGATACATGGGTTTGTATATCACTTTCCATTGATCAAAGTATAACTACTAAATTAACCCCATGGGAGGAGGACAGATAATATATTTCACCAGATTATGATATTGTCTCAAATCTTGTGCAACCGAATTATTAGATTAATTTTTATATTCTAGCATTAGTGTAGTATGCTTTATCAATTTAGAGTAATTATGTTTTCAATAAGATCCTTGGAAATAAAGTTGTAAACTTGCATGTTGGCACTCCATTTTTTTAGGTCACATATATGTAGTGGTTGTTGAGATTATGGTTATACTGAGAGGGGGGGAGGTTGGATTAGTATAATATACTTTTTACTTTATTTAACCATTCATCAATCAATCATTACCTGAGAAACTATAATCACATATAAACTCAAATCACAATGCATAGATTTTAACGTGGAAACCCTTGCAGGAGAAAACCACAAAAACTTATCTTTTATAAATGTTTGTAGGAACCAACCTACTGCTACAAATATTGTAGGAACCTACCTACTAGATACACCAATCTCCTTAGATGAGCACCATCTCAACAAGATGTAGGAACCAACCTACTAGAGGCACCAATCTCCTCAACTGACCACCAACTCAATAAGATGTAGGCACCAACCTAATGGAGACACCAATATCATCAACTGAGCACCAACTCAATAAGATATCACCAATCCAATATATTCATACACATAGTACTTCTGAATTCACTAGCATACTTCATTCCATGGACAATCCTTCAAACCCTAGCAAACCTCATAACATCATTCCCATAATGTAATCACTGATGGTAAAATCCATTAATGGTAACATCCATTCATGAAAACGTCCACTAATGAAAAAATACACTGACGAAAACATCATGACAGCATCCTAACTTCATATCAGAGCATACAACAACATCACAACCTCATAACATACCTTGAGAATAAGAAAGACCCAAATAAAATCCCTTAGATTTTTCTTGCACACCTCTAAATCCAAAAGAGACACCCCGACACCCTTAGTGCACCTCAAACTTGATATCTCATGCTTGGCTTCTCTAAAAATGCGAAAATTCATCCTATATTTATAGTAATTTTGTCCCCAAAAATTGGCCGAGTCGACCTCAATTTTCTGGCTGGGTTGTCAGACGAAAAAATTAATATCTCCTCATTCCTAGGGAGTTATAGGGATTTCCATATACCGTTGGAAAGGTCTCGTAATAATATTTCCAACCATGTATATTTTTCTTCCATTTGAGTTATTTATGTAGACTAAAAATTCCCTCAAAGATAGGGTATCCAAATTGACCAAAAATAATACTTTCAACAATCTCCATCTTGTAATCTATATTTTGGACATTTATAGTCTTGTGATATTTATCTTGGACATATGGTAGGATCCCCCTACCTTTGACATCAATGAAAACAATATTTTCAAAAATATCCCCCTTTGACATTGATGGAAACTCTTAGTCAATTCCATAATACTCCTCTTATTTGCAACTCTCCTTGTGTCTGCAACTTTTCCTTTGTTTGCAACTTCTCCCCACTTGACATCAATGGAAAAGGGATGATCCCCCTGAGCTTGTGCTTCCTTGTGATATCACTCTAATTTTTTTTCTGGTATATTCAAACTCATCTTTGGGAAGGGGTTTGGTAAAAATATTTGCAACCTATTCTTTAGTGGTAATGTTTTCTATATTGACACTTTGCTCGACTACCTATCCTCATAGGAAGTGGTACTTAATTGGAATATGCTTCATCTTTGAGTGCATGAAAATATTATTTGAAATGTTGATTGAACTTGTGTTGTCGCAAATGATTGATATTGGTTGATCATATTCTACCTTGATATCCTTCAATATCTACTTCATCTAAAGAACTTGTGTGCAACATTTTGCAGCTGCAATATATTTGACTTCTGTTGTGGATAGAGAGATTGAAGTTTGCTTCTTGCTTAACCATGATACTAGACAATTTCCTAGAAATAATGCTCCTCCACTAGAACTTTTCTTGTCATCAATACTTCCTGCCCAATATGCATCTGTATATGTTGTTAGAGTGAAGTCCTTACTTCTTGAATACCATAAGCCAAAGTCTAATATGCCTTTCAAATATCTAAATATTCTTTTTACTGCTTGCACATGTGTCTCATTTGGTGCATATTTAAATATTATAACCAATCCTACTGCTTACATGATGTATGGCCTTGATGTTTTCATGTACAATAGGTTTGCAATCATTCACCCATATAGAGTTTGATTTTCTTATGGAGATTCATCATCTTTGCTTAACTTGCATCTTGTGATATTGAGTGTACTGACTGGTGAAAAATATTCCATTCCAAATTTCTTCAACATTTCCTTGATATATTTGGTATGATAAATGAATACTCTTTTGTTGGATTGAGAAATATGCAACCCTAAAAAGAATTACAATTCTCTAAGAAAGGACATCTCAAACTTTTTTTGCATTTCTTTTGCAAAACTTTGTCTCATTCTATCATCATTACTTCCTAAAATGATATCATCCACATAAACCACAATGATTAACATATCTTAGTTGTTTATATATATATATATATATATATATATATATATATATATATATATATATATATATATATATATATATATATATATATATTGCTATGTATGGCTCCTCTTTTGAAACCTTGTTGTTGTAGGTATTTGTCAAGCCTTGAATACCAAGCTATGGGAGCTTACTTTAGTCCATAGAGTGGTTTATTCAATCTGCATACATAATCTTCATTTTCTGACAATTGCAATCATTTTGGTTGTTCAATATATACTTCTTCTTATAGATTTCCATTTAGAAAGGATGACTTCACATCGATTTGATAAACTTTGATGTTCTTGAAACACAATAAATCCAAAAACATTTTGATTTCTTCTAATCTTGCAACGGGAGCAGAGGCCTCTTCAACTTGAGCATACCCTTTACAAACCAATATTTCTTTATTTCTTACTACTTTTCCATCTTCATTTAATTTGTTTATGAAAACCCATTTGGTGCCAATAACATTCTTGTCTTTTTGTCTAGGCACAAGTTCCCATGTCTCATCCTTCTCAATTTGATTTAGTTGTTCTTCCATAGCATTAACCCAATGCTTATCTTCACTAGCTTGTGTGAAATTCTTGGGCTCTATTTTAGATAGCATATAAAAGTTCAATCTTCTTCTAGTCTACACTCTTGCATCTATATCACCAAGAATCTAACTTTATGGATGATTCTTTTGGACAATTCTAGATGGTGTCTTTCGATATCGACGTTGGATATAGCACTTGCTCCCAAACACTTTGAAGTGTTTGAATGTAGTAGGTCTTCCTTTCCACAATTCATAAGGTGTCTTGTTGTTGTTTACTCTAATTTGTGCTCTATTCAAGATGTAGACTGTTGTGTTGACTACTTCTCTCCAAAAGGTGTCTGGTAGTTTGGCTTCATTCAACATTGTTCTAGCCATTTCTTGTACAACTTTGTTCTTCCTTTCTACAAATTCATTTTGTTGTGAAGTCCTTACTACTGAAAAATGTCTATTGATTCCATGATTCTCAAAGAATTCATCAAATTCATAGGATGTAAACTCACCTCCTCTATTTGATCTTAAGCACTTGATTTTTAAATCAGTCTCATTTTCAACTAGGGCTTTGAAAGCTTTAAACTTCTCAAATGCTTCAAAATTTTCTTTCATAAATGTAAACCATGTCATTCTTGTGTAATCATCAATAAGAAACATAAAATAACTCTCACCTTTTAAAGTTTGTGTTCTTGCTGGCTCGTAGAGGTTTATGTGTACAAGTTCCAATGGATTTGATGTTGAGTACTCCTTTGTTTTGAAACTAACTCTCATTTGTTTCCCTTGCTGACATGGATTTGTTGTTGGGAAAAACACCCTACAGACTAGCAAATAGAGTTCAGACTTTGCATGCAGATTTGACCGAATAGAAACTACTTTCTACCTACATCCCTATATTTTAATCCCCCTTTCTCAGTAAATGCATGGAAAGGACCACCTACCTTATTACTGGCGTTCGATGTCGATCCTCCGTTGTGCTTGATTACTTGTTCACAATGCTCCTTCCAAAGATGACCTGCACTCAAGACAAACAACAACTATGCATGCATGCTACTTCTATACTCGCGGGTTAGAAATCAAACATAAACTAATCAAATCATAGAAAGTTCATGAATTGGGACGGAAAAAACATTCTCTTTATTACTTAAAGTGAGTCAACTTACAAAAGTTGAGACCGACCACCGCTCCTTGAACCTGATCCTGGGCTCCTCTTCTTCTGTCCTTCAACTGCTTTGCTTTAAATCTCCTTCGGCATGAGGAAAGGCTAAAGGGTTGGGACAGTGGAATACGTAAATGGGCAGAGTTTCTTTGCTATATTTTTTCCTCCTTCCAAATGGTACCCATATCCCTTCTTTTATAGGCTAGAAGGATCTATGTATTTGGACGAACCCTCGGCCATGCATGGCCGGGAGTTTCAATTAACTCACCCATAGCTTTTTGTCCAGTCGACAACTTTCCTTTTTTCATGATTTTGAAGGTCCACGTGGGCTGTAGTGGGCCTGCTAGCGTGGACACGGTAGATCCACGCGGGATGTAGTGGGCTAGCTAGCGTGGAATTTAAAAAATGGAGTTTTTAGAAGAGTTGTTCAGTAGCTTTTTGGCAAAGAAGGGATATGAGTTGGCCTAATGCCAGGTAAGCATGTGTGGTGCAATTTAGGGTTATAACAAGATTGCAAATAGTGTCCATTGGTTTTGAGATCCTTGGCATATCTCTTATTGTTTGTGTCTTGCTGAGTTTTACTAGATTGTCAAAGTTTCTATGGCCCTTCCTTCTATGCCATAGCCATATTTCATCTACTTGTCCCATACAACATTTTGTTCCTTTGACTTCATTGAGAATGTATACGTTGCTTGGGATTCTGCTTGCATTTGCCACAAATCTTCTTGAACCTTCTTTCCTTATCTCACATCCTTTAGAGTGAAAGGTGAGGTTGTAATGTTGATCACACATTTGACTAACACTTAGGAGGTTGTGCTTTAATTCTTCGACATATAATACATTTTGTGTTTTAGTCTTTCCATTATCAAGACTAACGGTACCTTTTCCAACTATCCTTGCATAATCATTATCTCCAAAGGTAACATTGCCTCCATATTCTTCCTTTAGGATGATAATTTCTATTTGATCTCATGCCATATGTTTTGAACATCCACTATCGATGTACCATTGGCTTCCTTTGTCTAGAGCATACATTGCAAATCCACATTCTTCCTTATTTGGTTCTTCTTGCTTTCTTTTCCACACCTTTGTATACTTCTTCCTTGTTTTGTTTATGAGAGTTTATCATGTTGCTTCTACAATCACATGCTATCTTCCCATATTTATTGCATTTATAACATTCAATACCATAATCAAGTAATGGAGAAAATGAATTGTAGTTTCTATCAACAAACCCATGAGAACTTCTGGTTTTGTTGCTTACATAATCATTCTTTGAGGCCTTATAAGAACCTCTATTTCTATATTTCACATGATCACTTCTTACATAATCTCTACAATCTATTGCTTTATGACCAAAATTATTGCAAGAAAAACAATAGCCAAGAAAGATATTTTGGTACTGGTTTGTGGAAGGTCTTCATGGTGGAGCAACTCTTTTGAACTCATTCTTGTTGTTCTTGTGAGAAGAATCAGATTTATGTTGGTTATCATTGTCTTTTCTATTGTTTCTTTCATTTTTTATGGATCCTTTGAGAACATTGGCATAGTTTTTAGGATTTTCTTCATTTTCCTTTTCTAATAGCTTTGTTTCCTTAGTGCTTGCTTCTCCTTTGAGGGTCTTTTGTTTTTCATTGTAGCCAAGACCTTTCTTGATGAATGGTGGCCTTTGGAAATTGAGAATATTATCTAGGAATTCAATACTCTTTCCAAATTTCAAGCTCCCGTTCAACTGATCAGTTGTTTTTTCTAGTTCCTTTCTTAACGAAACTATTTTAGCTTCTAGCTTCTCACAATTTTCTTCATTTTCTTTCAATTATCTTCTCACCACTTCTTCTACAATTTTTTCCTCTTCTAGTTGAGTCTTCAATATGATGATTGTATTCTCCGTTTCTTCAATATATTTATCTTTCTTTTCATATTGATGCAATTACTCTATCTGCTTTATATTCTTTCCCCCGAGTCTGTCTATTTCTTCTAAGGAACTAATGAATTCTTCTTCAAGATTCACTTCCCCATCAATGTCTTCTTCTTTTGAATCTGATTTTTCTTTCTATTTTTTTCCATTTTATATATCAGTAGACTTCGTATCCATGGCTAGGAAGAGAAATTATTCTTTTTCAATATTAGAAACATATCCATCACTTTCTTCAGACGAACTATTATCCTCTCTAGAGTAGAAACTCTTCTTCTTAGTATATTTTCCTCTTTTGCATCGGTACAATTTGATTTTATTGTTATGTTCTTCTTTATCATTACTATCTTCATCATCACCATATTCCATTTTTTCAGATGGACACTTAGCAACAAAATGTCCCACTCTACCACAATTAAAACATTTGAAGTAGGGATGATTTTAGGGGCTAAATTTCGCTCATGGGCTAATTTTCCATGGTTTTTCCAAAACCGAGATTCGCTATTTTAAAAATGATTCGCCCAAATTCTATAGGATAAAATTATTTTACCTCAAAAGTTGCCAAAATTTCATAAAAACTATATAAAATCCTTAGAAATTTGAATATTTTTACAAAAATATCACCAATCATTTATAGTTGGCATATGAAGGATTAGTAAGATTCGCCAAGGTTTCTACATTTTAAAATAAATTTCCATCTTTAAAATCATCCCTGATTTGAAGGGTAGCTTACCTTTGTATTTTTTATATCCCCTTTTTATCTTTCTCACAAGTTGTGCTTCTTCTGTATCTAATTCATGGCTAGAATAATTGCAAAATTTGTGTCCTTTTGTCCTTTTTGATGCTTTGAAAGATTCTTCCTTTCATGCTGTCTTTTCTTTTTCTATCCTCATCTCGTATGCAGTGAGAATACCATGCAACTCATCCATCATTAGTTTCTCTAGATCCTTCATTTCTTCAATGGCAGATAACTTGGCATCAAATCATAAGGGGAGAAACCTTAGCACATTTTGCACAATCATTTGTTCTTCAAAATTTTCACCAAGTCCTATGATGGTGTTGAAAATTTCATCCACTCAAAGGAAAGAGGCTGCAACATTAATTCTTCTCTCATTTTCAAACTCTTGAAATGTCTTCTATGAGTTTGGAGCTTTTCCTTTTTCACCTTGTCATCTCCTTCAATGATGTTTTAAAGTTTGTCCCACATATATTTTTCCGATACACAATGCATCACCTTAAATTTTTTTGATTCTGATAAACCACTCAAGATAACATCCATGGATTTTACATTATGTTCACTAGCCTTCTTCCCAACATTATTTGTTGGTAGAGTATTTCGTGTTGTATACCCAGTCACAACTGATTGCCAAATATCAAACCCAAGAGACATTAGATAATTCTGCATCCTAATGATCTAGAATGCATAGTTTGTTCCATCAAACAATGGATCCTTATTTATGGATAAACTTTCTTGACAAGCCATCAATGCTTCCGACATCTACCTTCCAACAATTAGATTGTTTTTGAAGGAACCTGCTCTGATACCAATTGTTGAGATTTTGGTTATACTGAGAGGGGGGGTTGAATTAGTATAATATAATATTTACTTTATTTAACCATTCATCAATCAATCATTAACTGAGAAACACTAATCACATATAAACTCAAATCACAATGCACAAAGTTTAACGTGGAAACCCTTGCAGGAGAAAACCACAAAACTTATCTTTTATAAATGTATGTAAGCACTGTTGGGAGAGGCCTATTTTGAGAAGGAAGTCTATTCTGGGTGCAGGCCTACTTTTGAAAAAGGATTTGTTTTGAGGAAAGACCTATTTTTGGAAAGAAAGACCTAATTTTGGAGCACACCCAACAAGTGGCAAGAAAGAAGCATGTAGAAAAAGAAGGAAAAACAACATGTAGCAGGAAAAGCAACGTGGCACACAGGAAGACAAGACTAACCGGGATAGGGTTAGGGTTTTTGATAAGGATTGTAATGGTTATAAGCCTATAAAATAGTATAAATAAGAACCTAGGAGGTCTAGGAAAGGGGATGTCATTGAGGAAAAAGAGGTGTGTATGTGAGATAGAGAGATATCATATCACTTGTGGGATTGTCAATTGTAATAAGTTTGTAGAAGAATTGAGTAAGGTAGGCTTTTAGGGTTAGGTCACAGGCTGCGGATCTTGTTGTGATCTAGTCACCCTCACAGAGGGTTCCCACCCTCAATATCGATTGTATTACCAAGATGTAATGCACGCAACTCAAGATTTTGCAGCAGATTAAATAAAAGAGTAAAGAAGTCATATCTTTGTGGATGTATCCCCAGGAGGGGGTGAACCATGGTAAAACTTGTGTTCTATGTGCTTGTTAATGAATGTTTCTGATCACCATTATTTTATGAATGAATGGTTAAACTAGCTATATCAACATGCATGCCTAAGTTTAAAGATGAATGAAGCATAGGAATATTGGAATAATTAACAAGGATAATGCATAAGAAGGAAGAACACAATCCCAGATCCCCACTCCTTCCTAGACTACAAAAACCTGAGTATTGCAATCTCCCATAAAATCTATCTCGCGTGAGAATACATTGTGCACCCTGTGCACAACGTTTCTTTCTGGTTTACCAGGAGGGCCGATAGTTTTTGAGGGTTTTCTTGGAAACCTGTTGAGATCTGAACCTGGGTCAGCCCAAGAAGAAGTAAGACAGAAGTAAAACCCAACAAATGGTTATGTTTCCCACTAGAACTGCACGAGATTGAGTGGACGGGATCTGAGGGAGAAATGCACGAAGGATGAAAGTATAAGAGGGAATGTTCATGCCATGGAATCCAATGAAGGTGGAGATCAAAAGATGGTTGGAAACAAAGGAACTTGAGTTTGCACAGAAGGACAACAAAAACCTTAAGTTGACACCGTGCAAATATCTTGACAAATACATGTTTTGTGACTTGCATGACATATTTTTTTGTGATTTCCTGCATTTGTTGTAGGAATGGTTATTGAGGTTAAAATAAAACCACCCTAAAAATCAATTCAGACAGCTAGAGTGGAATCCTGTGGAGATCGCACAGTTACAACCAGTTAATAACAAATTTACGTGCACAATTTATTTATGGTTAGACAATATTTTTGCAGGGTTTATCGTCGAATTTGAAGTAGATACCACGATGTCTTACACCGCAACAGAGCATGATTTTCTAAAAGGACCCATAGGTAGGCACATCATATCACTGTATACTTCAATCAATATTTTATTATATAACAATGGTGTGATTACCATGGAATCATAAAGCTAAACTTTCCTACGTGCATGGGGGAAGGGGGGAAGCACTGACATGAGGTGGATAAATGGAGGAGGAGATGGATAAGAGAAATAATAAGGAGGCCATGGACCCAATCATGATGGATGAAGACTAGATAAAGCAAATAATGGAAAAATCTAGAAAGACGCGCAGTGGAGTACCCTACCAATATAAAATGAATAACAAGAAGAGAGCCATAGCCGACAGAGGTAGAGGATCTCTAGGTTGTGAAGCATATTGAGGAAATAAAGGAAAAAAGGAGGTCTAGGTTTAGGAACAGAAGGTAGAACTCCAATACAGATCACCATCGGTGTGGAACCTACAACCCCATGTGTGACTAATACACCAGAAAGAACACCATCATTTAGACAACCGAATTTTAGTGGAAGAAAAACATCAGGATACACATCCAATAAAGGAGCATCAACTGGGGGAGCTAGTTCAGGAAGTAATAGCCAATTATCTACACCGTGCAGAGGTAGTATTTCAACACAGTTCAAAATGGCAGGACATGATCCCATGATCAGATTACCAAAATTTCGGGGAGAGGCATCAGAGGACCCTGGAAAACACTTATTCATCCGTGAGAAGATCTGGGAAGCAAAGAAGATCATATATGAGGATACAAAACTCACACAGTTATCTATCACACTAAGAGACAACGCACTGGACTGGTACATGAACCTGGATGTAAATAATCCACCGGGAGTAAAAAAGACTATTGCAGATGTGAAAAAACTATTGATAAACAAATTTCAGAAGCCCCAGCTCAGAAGACCAATACATGAATGAAATGATTGAAATCAGGAAAAAACTAGGTGAGTCTGTTTGGGAGATTGATCAGAGGTTTAAAATTCTGAAAGGTAAGTTGAAATATTCAATTACTGACATGCAACATAGGAACTTATTTGTGAACTCATTGTCACCACATTTGAAATTCTCGTTAAGACAACAAAAAACTCAGGCAGAGGCTCTGCAGGAAGCCTTACAACTAGAAGAGAACCAGTATCAAAAAATAGATCCAGTAATAGAGGAGATGAAGGAGGATCTGAATAATCTAACAGTTCAACTTAACCCGAATAAGGGCAAAGAGAAAAGATGAGTTGTTTGGTGTACCCTATGTAGGACAGAAGGACACCTTAAGAATGAATGCCCAACTTTTGCGCAGTATATGGCAACAAGTGTACCAAATCCATTTCCAACAGGAAAACCATGGTGTGATATTTGTAAAATGCATGGGCATGATCCATATCATTTTCCAATGATGCAGAAGTATAAGACAATACCCAAACGTTCATATTGCAATTTTTGCAAGTCAGTGGGTCATGATGATAAGGATTGTAGCACAATGGAGATGATGAGAAAAATAACTTTAGATACTTATAGGGTGCAAGAAAAAATGATGACATGACAAGCTGCACTTAAGTTCAACCAGGTACCACCACCATACAATAATGCCCAACAACAATACAACAATGCGCAACCACAATACAATAATGCACATCCACAGTATAACCCCATGCAGTACAACTAAGTACCTCAGTACAATGCACCAGGAGGAGATCAAGGTGGATACTGAGGTGGAGGATGAGACATAGGAGGATTTGGATGAGGCAGAGGATCAATAATGTGCCATAACTGCCAATAACCAGGACATTATGTAAGGGATTTTCACTTCCACCAACAACATGTATGTACTGTTGCACAACAAACCATGACACAGAAGATTGCCCAACACTCTTGGGAAAGATCCAAGAAAAGAGGAACCAGAACAACTAGAATGTCCAGTGGATCTCTGCAGAAGCCAAGGATGATGGGAGAAACATCAATATAGTCACTCGAGGAGGAGCCAAGACAGGAACCGATGCAACAAAACAAGATCTAGTGAAACACCAATAGGTTAAGAAGAATACTGAGCCACATAAACAGTTTTATGCATGAAAAGTAAAGGAAACATTTAAGGAGGCCATAAAGGAGTTTCTCAAGAAAAATGTTGCGTCTACATCGGTCGCACAACAAACTCAGAACTCGCCAATGTACGAGATTCCCTCTTCAATGGACCATATCAATAAAGGACAACCTTTAGAGAAAGTAAGTACCATAAAGATGTTTCTGCAATCCTGCGCTAAGTTATTGAATGATCCATCATATGTTAAGGTCTTACAAAATATTCTAGAAAGATGCAACACAAAGGTAGAAGGGAAGTTAGAACAGAAAACAATCAATCATCTCGATACAAGAAGAAGGACAAGCAAAGAATTCAAACTAAATGCTAATATTGGGGATTTCAACATGGGAGATATTATACTGGAATTATGCTCCGATGTAAATGTCTTACCTAAGAATACATGGAAGTGTATGGGAGAACCCACACTAGGATATTCACTTGTCCAGTTGAAATGAGAAAATCAACACAAAGTGTTACCAATTGGAAGGATTAAAGGTGTGATAGTAGATTTGGATGGAGTGCGCACTATGGGATATTTTGAAGTAATAGAGATAGTAGATGGCACAACACCTTACCCAACATTTCTTGGATTGGATTGAGAATTTGATAACCAAGCTATAATCAACCCGAAGACAAGAAAAATGGCTTTTGAATCAGGCGAATATAGAGTCATTGCACCATTGGATCCTTCATAAGGATAAAGGTTTGTAGAGGCCACTTGTTTGGATTTGGAAGAAATAAACCAGTTGTATAGAACCACTGGTGAGAAGAGTATTATGTTAACCCAACTGCAGATGGGTTACTCAACTGGGGAATCATTACATCATGTTCTTCCGACTCAGACATGGGTTTGGAGAATTGACAACACCGATTACATGAAGTTTCCACAAGGAGGTGCACAAGAATAGATCGTGCAGTAAGATGGGTTGGTACAAAGATAAGAGAACCTTCCAGTTTTCATGGGTTCAATGAATTAGAGGAATTTTTGACAAAATATGAAGAGGAAGTGTTAGAAAATTAGAGGCTCTTATCCCTAGATATTTCACTCAAGGAAACACTTGCAATATGGTGGGGTGCGCACAGAGAAACAATTCAGGACTGGTACCAATGTAAATGATTACTGTGCATTAGAGTTGGTGTAGAATCGGGGAGAAATGGAGTCCATAAGTATGATGGGGAAGGAAAATCAGTTGAACACTTAGAGAAGTGCAAAACATAGTGGAGGATGACACCACCAGAGGAATGACCTCATCACTTTATCCATACATTGGAAGGAATCCCAACGAACTAGTATATAGACTAGGAGATGCGCAGAGGCACTACAAAATGGATAGGATTACAACATAATTTTGTAGTAACCTTCTCATTTGAACATGAGAACCCAAACATTGATTTAGCATTGAAGTTGATACAGGGAATGCTATATATTGATGAACTAGAAGTTGAAATCATGACAGAATATCAACAACAAAACATACAGACAGTCAAAGAGTTACTCTCATGTTGCCATGTGGAAGAGGAAGCACCAGCTGATGATGATCCACGAAACCTTCAGATTACAGAGATCGAGGGAGAAAGAGAGGTGGAAGGTCCATCTCTGGAGTCAAAATTATTTTCTACACCAATAAAAGTTAAGAAAGTAAACATTGGGATGAACGACAATCCTAAAATGGAAAGTATTGGAGACTATTGAGATGAGAAAACAATAGAAAGAATAATAGAGTTACTGGGTGAATACAGTGACATGTTTCCAACAAAATTTACAGAGATGAAAGGCATAGCAGGAGAGCTATGAGAGATGAAGATACCCCTCAAGCCCAAGTCTAGACCTGTTAGGCAAAGACCTTACAGACTGAATCCAGTGTATAAGCAAAAAGTAAAAGCAAAAATTGATCAAATGTTGGAAGCTGGAATTATAGAACCAATAGAGGAATCTGAATGGATCAGTCCCATGGTAGTCCAAGAAAATAAGCAAGGCGAGATAAGGATTTGTGTCGATCTGAGGAAACTCAATGATGCTATCTTATATGACCCTTTCCCTACCCCTTTTACAGACGAAGTCTTAGAGAATATGGGAGGCCAAGAAGCATATTCATTTACAGATGGATTCTCAGGTTACCATCAGATCAAAATAGCTCCAGAGGACAGGTATAAGGACACTTTTTCCACAGAATGGGGATCCTACAAATATACAATCATACCATTTGGACTGAAGAATACACCAACCATATTTTCAAGAGTAGTTATAGCTTCTTTTAAGGAAATCATACATTAGTTTCTAGAAGTATATATGGATGAATGGACTGTATATAATCTATTAAAGGACCATGTAGAAGTGTTAAGACTCATGTTGGAAAGACGCAGGCAATGTCAGATCTCATTAAACATCAAAAAATGCATCTTCGGTACACCTTTTGGAATATTGTTTGAACATATAGTGTGTAAACAAGGTTCACTAGTGGACCCTGCTAAGATTGCAGTCATTGTGAGTTTACCATCAGCAAAGTCAGTGTGCCAATTAAGAGAAACACTGGGACATACATGCTATTAAAAGAAATTTATAAAGGGGTATGCATAGATTACTGCACCAGTGGAAAAATTGTTAAATAAGGACACTATATTTCAGTGGAATGAGGACTATCAACAAGGATTGGACACTTCAAAGGAAAATATGGTAACAACATCTATACTAGTATTCCTAGATTGGGAAAAGACATTTCATGTGCATGTAGATGCATCAGACATAACACTTGGAGCAATTTTGGCGTAGCCGTGAGCAGGGGAATTAGACCATCATATAGCCTTTGTAAGTAGAAAGTTGCTAGAATCATAGCGGAATTAAAACACCACATAAATAGAAGGGCTAGCCATGGTATATACACTTCAGAAATTAAGGAACTATTTACTGGGTAAACACTTTAAAATGTTCACAAACCATTCTGCCCTTAAATATCTAGTCAACAAGCCAGTGTTGGGGGGGAGGATATGTATATGGCTATTATTATTCCAAGAATTTGATTTCAAAGTGATAGTCAAACCAGGGGAGATAAATGTAGGACCTAATCACCTGTCAAGGGTAACTAATGAAGAAGAACCTACTAACTTGGAAGACAACTTCCATGATGCACAATTACTTTCAATACAGGTAGTTGATGAATACTTCGTTGATATTATTGAAGACTTAAGTACAAGGGTTGCACCACATGACTTTAGCACTGCACATAAGAAAAATATGGTAGTCAGATTTGTAGACTATTAACTCATTTCAAGACATTTATATAAGATGGGTGCATATAGCATTTTGAGGTGTGTATTGGAACATGAATGTCCAAAATTTTTAGTAGAAGCTCATGAAGGTATATCATGAGGACACTATGTAGGAAAAGCTACTACGTAGAAGGTATTGCATGCAGGATTATGGTGGCCAACAGTCCATAAAGATGCCAAGGAATATTGGCAGAAATGTGATATCTGTCAGAGGGTTGGCAAACCCAACAATAGGGATGAGATGCCCCTAACACCACAAGTGACCCTGCAAGTATTTGAGAAATGGGAAATAGACTTAATTGTTGGACCGATTAATCCACCAACAAAAAGGTCAGGAGCTATATATATCATTGTTGTGACTTAATACTTAACCAAATGGGCAGAAGCAACACCAGTCAAAGATTGTAGTGCATAGACAACAACACACTTCTTGTTTGAGAAAGTGATTACCAGATTTGGATGTCATAGGATATTGATGAGTGACCAAGGCACTCATTTTATCAACAATACCATCAGGGCAATGAATGAGAAGTTTAAAGTCTATCACCAGAAGAGTACACCTTATCATCTGCAGGCAAATGGAACAGTAGAATATTTCAATAAGATTTTGGAAAATGCTTTGACTAAGACCTGTAATGTTAACATAGATGATTGGGAATTGAAAATACCAGCAACACTGTGGGAATACATGACCACATGTAAGAAGTTGACAAGACATACACCATTCAAATTGGTGTATGGGCAGGAAGTAATGGTACCATTAGAATTTTTGGTACCCAGTCTGCACGTAAAAACAATTACCAACATGATCGAAAGAGGCGTAGTACATGAGAAGTTAAATCAACTAATGGAAATGGAAGAGGACATGATTCTGGAAGGATTTCACTAGGAAGTACAAAAATGATCCGGATTTAGGAGTGGAACGAACTGATTACAGACTAAATACCATAAACACAGAGATAGGAAGAATAACAAAAATATTCAGTGAACCATATCTTCTATTATATAATGAAATAGGTTAAAATGTAAAACGACAAAAGTGAAACTTGCTCGAATGGTGGTGGTTATCTCTGACAAGAGATGTGGCTACTATGTGCATCATTTTGAGTAAAAAATGGCTTACAATGAGGCTCCATAGGCCCTTTTCATATTACCCATGAATTCCAAAACCCTAGACATCCAAAAACCTAACCCTAGAAGGTGAAACGCCAAAAGTCATGTGGGCCCTATGGGTAAGTTGGTGTAATTTGGTACCTCAACTTCCTAGGGTCATAAATTTTGCATACGACCTCCGGTTTAGGCATGTGATAACCCATTGGAAAGGTATTTCATAGAAATACACATTTCGTCGTCAGACTCTTACTCCGTCGACAGTCTGAATGTGGCGAGCCAAAAAAACAATGTTTAGGGCCCCAAAACAACCCTGAAAGTACATCAAGATGTGATGACATGAAAACATACAAAATAGGCCAGTTGGATTAGGCAAGAGGCCACCTGTATCCACTTAGAGAATGTGTGAGGCTTTAGATATCCCCATAAGTGTAGAACTCACAATTATAAAATAATACAGAAAGACATGCTAAACAAAAATGGACACGAGGAGCCAGTTGGAATAGGTGGGTGTCCACCAATATCCATCTGGATCAATGATGTCCCCTTAGGAAGCAATGGTCTCCATTGCCTTGAGTTCCCTCAACAGGTGAGGAAACTTCTGCTGGATTTGGCCCCAGGTGAGCCACTTTCCTTGGTGTAGGAGTTGCCTTGCCTTGACAACCCGATAAAGATAGATTTGTTGTTGGCGAGTTCCCTTGACCTATGTGTCCACTATCTAATCGATGGATACTTGTTCCATGCAGTCAGGGTTGATATCTATAGGTGTCAGTTGTTCGATGATCTCAGAGGTGTCCAATAATGGTGGAAAATATGGCTGAAGGAGGTCCACATTGAATACTGGATGTAGACCAAGGAAGGGTGGGGTTTTGAGCTCAAAATCATTGCTACCCATAGCCTTGGTGATAGTGTAAGGCCCATAACGAAGTGGCCGAAGCTTCTGATGGGGCTCGGTGAGACAATCCTTCTGCAAATGTAACCAGACTTTGTCGCCAACCTAAAATTGGTGTGGTACCCTGTATTTATCACAATGCTTCTTGTACTTAGCATTTGATTTCTGAAAAATCTCCTGGACCTATTGGCAGATGTGATGAATCTACTCAATGAATCTGGTGGCTTTGTCAACCGTAGACTGATCAGGGGAAGAGTCTATCTGTGGGGTGGCAAGAGGAAGTGCAACATCAATGGGTCCCAAGGGTTGGAATCCCAGACCCACCTGAAATGGGCTATGACCGGTGGAACTATGGAGAGCCCCATTGTAACTATGTTGGACATATGGGAGACTCTCGTCCATGCTTAGAATTGTACATGCACAGGACATCGGTTTGGCCATCGGTTTGGGGGTGGAAAGAAGTGGATTTTGTGAGCTTGGTGTCCAACAGAGACCGGATACTCGACCAAAAGGTGCTGAGGAACCTGTTGTATCGTTCAGAGATAATGGTATGTGGTATCCCAAAGTGAACCCAAACTCGTTCAAAGAAGATCTTGGCAGTATCGGCCGATGTGACAATATTCTTATAGGTTGTGAGGATGGCCATATTCAAAAACCGATCAACGACCACAAACATGTAGTCCATACATGTAATCCATGGAGATGGACTCCCTGGCTTCTCAGGAATAGGCAGTGGGGTGTATAAGCCTTTCTTCTTGATGGTCAGCTTGGAAATGACGCATGCAGTGAAATATCTGATATACTTGCTGATGTCCAGTCGAAATTTTGTCCAATAAAAATGTTTCTGAAGGATGACCACAATTTAATCTACGCCAAAATGTCCTGCCACCCGACTGTAGTGGGATTCCCAAATCAGCTTTGCACACTCGCTTGTAGGAACACAGAGATGGCGTAGGTGGCATAAGAGTCTATCCTAAATGTGCAAATCAATGGCAGTGGCGCCTGTACCCAAGAGATAATATGTGGTGGTGAAGTCCACATCTTGCTGGTAAAGTTGGGGCCACTATGATGTTTCATGTCCACAGGAATGGAGCATAGTGGTAAGTGCAACCATAGGAGGTCGACTGAAGCAGTCAGCGACACGATTGGAGATACCTGTCTTATACTTGATGTTGAGATGGAATTATTGCAGGTAGGTGGACCACTTCTTATGGTGGTCATTCTACAATTTCCCCTATGTCTGTATGAACTACAGAGGCTTGTAATCAGTGTGTATGATCGTCTTTGTCCCCAGAATGTAATGTTTCCATTGACGACAAGATTTTACAATGGAATAAATTTCCTTGTCATAGGTGGGGTATTTACGAACAATATCAAAGAGTGTCTTACTATGGTATGCCACCGGATGCCCGTGTTGAATGAGAAATGTGCCCACAACATAGTCAGATGCATCAATCTCAATCTCTAATGGTTGTTGCAGATTGGGCAAGGAGATTATTGGAGTTGAGCACAAACAATGTTTCAGATCTTCGAATGCTCATTGATGCCCCTTCCCCCACATGAACTTGGCCCTACCACCGCCCTTGGTCACCTGGTTGAGGGCCCAGGAAATATGGGAGAATCCCAACATGAACCATCGGTAAAAATTGGCAAGTCCTAAGAAGCTCCGAAGCTTGGTCAGTGTGGTCGGGGATGGCTGGTCACAGATGACTTGGATCTTAGCTGGATCAACATGTACCCTATTCTCATCAACAATGTAGCCCAGGTATTGGACCTTGTTCATGCCAAAAGAGAATTTTTCCAAGTTGGCATAAATCTTGTGCTGCTGCAGAGTGCTCAAAACCTGCTGAATATGCCGCATGTGCTCCTCCCACATTCTACTGAAGATGAGGATGTCATAAAAATATACTTCCACAAAGGAGTTGGTGAAGGGTCTCAATACATCATTCATCAACCTCATGAAAGTGGCTGGTGCATTTTTTCAGCCAAAGGGCATCACTATCCATTCATAGAAACCTTCCTTAGACTTGAAGGTTGTCTTCCAAACATCCATTGGTTCGATGGTAACCTGGTGGTAGTCAGAATTCAGGTGAATTTTGCTGAAGAAATTCCCCCCCTTGAGTTGGTCAAGAAGGTTATAAATCCTGGTAATGGGATAGTAGTTCCTGACTGTGATTTTGTTTAAGGCTATGTAATAAATGCAGAGTCGCCAAGTCTCATCCTTCTTCTGCACCAGTACAATCGAGCTTCTGCAAGGGGAGGAGTTGGGTCTGATGTGCCCCTTTTGAAGAAGCTCTTGGATCTGACACCTGATTTTTTCATTCTTCATCAGCGAGCTTTGATAGATTATTCCATTAGGTAGAGGTGCATCGGGGCTCAGATCAATTGGATGTTTGACTTGGTAGTGTGTCGGTACCCCTGTAGGTGAGACACATATGTCTTTTTATTCTTCCACGATCTCGTCCACTTGCTTTTCTTGCAAAGAGAGGTGTTTTGTAGAGGCCACAGATGTGGTGGTGACCTTCTGCTTACTGTGAGCATGGATCACAAAGAAGACAAAATTTTCGATCGGTGAAATGACCTTACTGCATTTCTTAGCAGAGATTAAAGAAATAGCGGTAGGCGGTGCCACCTCTGGGATCCTGTACAATTGTCTACCCAAAGTAATAATAACACTACAGGGTCTATAATCATACACAATATGGTGCTTCCACAAATATGGTTGTCCTAAAAGAACATCATAAACTTCCATGGGAGAAATATCACACAATACCTCATCTTTGAAAGCCTTGATGTCGTAGGAAAAATGAAATTGTTGGCTGACACAGAGATCACTTCCTTGATGAAGCTAGCCAATGGTGTAGGGTTGCGGGTGTGGTGTTATTGGCAGGTTCAGCCGCTTGATGACCTCTGCTGAAATCAGGTTCTTCTGACTACCGCTGTCGACAATGAAGTGAATCATACCCCCCTTGACCCACACCTGCAAGTGAAATAGGCATTCCCATTCCTCTGCTTCTTCTGGTTCACTTGGCCGAACGTTGGTGGTAGCGAACGTGGCACTGGGTTCAACATCGATAATCCGATCCCCTCCTTCAGGATTTGACTTGGAATTAGAATTGAGCTCTGACTCGGAAACCTTCATCTCGGCCACGAGGGGCTGCTTGGAGCGACATTCGTCGGTATTGTGCCAAGGATGTTTATGGTACTCACACCATTTTCCCGTGTCCTTCTTAGTCTTCTCGTTGCCCTTATTGTGTTGCAGCTTGGATGAATTTTCCTGAGGGTGGCCATCGTGACTTGGTCCCCTACTGTGTGGGTTGGGGTTGCCTTTTCCCTGCTTTTATTGTGAGGGGTTTGTAGATCCAAACTCTCACCGTTTCTGCTTAAAGTTTTTCTCAATCCTTACAATGTATCTATAAGATGTGCCCAATGAGGTGATGTCCAAGAACTCCATTTCTTTTTGAATGTATCTATGCAAACAAATGCAGTATTTGAGCACCAAATGACGCTCAGAATCTTTGATACACAATTTGGTGCAGACGGTATGGAAAATATTGGTGAAGTCTGGTACTGTCTGGTCCCTTTCTTGACATAGGGTGGTCCATATGGTGTACTAGTCCTCATAGCATCCAACATGGTAGTACTATTCTTTAATGGCATCCCAGAAGGAATCCCATGTAGGGGCCACCACAAAAATTGCATATTCCTCCACGGACCTTTGCTCAGAGTAGGTATCCCACTAGTATTTAACATGGGGAACGACCTTGAGGAGTGAAAAAGTGATATTTTCGTGATCGAAAAAATTGTGGACCGAACAATATCCTTCGAGTAGATTTAACCATTTATCTACAACATCCACATCTATCATTCCTTCAAATAATGGAATATCAAAATTTACCTGTACCTTGAAGGGGGTTGCATGGATGCCTGATGAAGATGCTTCTCTTGTGGGCAACCGTCGAAGGATATGCGTGAATTTGTCCATCATTTCATTCCTTTGTCGTGCGAGGGCTTCCTTGAGCAACATTTTAATAGGATATCCCGCTCCATGATCTTTCTTTTCATCTCCCATGGGTTGTTGTCGGGCTTGGCGTAGCTGATCTGGTAATGGATCGATTGGTTCGAGTCCCAACTTCTTGTACCCAGACCTTGTCGTGGACATGCAGGAAGAAATACAAATGAAGCCCAGACTGCTCTGATACCACTGATCCAGATTTAGGAGCAGAACGAACTGATTCTAGACTGAATACCATAAACACAAAGATAGGAAGAATAACACAAATATTCAGTGAACAATATCTTCTATTAAATAATGAAATAGGTTGAAACTGTAAAACCACAGAACTAAAACTTGCTCGAATGGTGGTAGCTATCTCTGAGAAGAGATGTGGCTGCTATGTGCATCTGTCTGAGTAGAAAATGGATTAAAATGAGGCTCCATAGGCCCTTTTCATATTACTCACGAATGCCAAAACCCTAGACATCCAAAAACCTAACCTTAGAAGGTGAAACGCCAAAATTCATGTGGGCCCTATGGGTAAGTTGGTGTAATTTGGTACCTCAATTTCCTAGGGTCATAACTTTTGCATACGACCTTCGTTTTAGGCACGTGATAAACCATTGGAAAGGTCTTTCAGAGAGCTACACATTCCTTCATTAGACTTTGACTCTGTCTACATCTTGACTGTGGCGAGCCAAAAAAACAATGTTTAGGGCCCCAAAACATCTCTGAAAGTACAACAAGATGTGCTGACATGAAAACATACAAAACAAGCCAGTTGGATTAGGCGAGAGGCCACCCGTATCCACCTGGAGAATGTGTGAGGCTTCAGAGAGCCCCAGAAGTGTAGAACTCACAATTATAAAGAAGTACAGAAAGGCGTGCTGAACAAAAATGGACACGAGGAGCCAATTGGAATAGTTGGGTGGCCACCAATATCCATTTGGTTCAAAAAAGAAAGAGACAAAGCCTGACATGACAAACATATTAAAAAAAAGATTTTTAAGGAGGGAGACCTAGTTGTACTCTATGGAAAAAACTTTTTCCAAGACTCTGGTAAGTTTAGAATGCATTAGCTAGGGCCATATGAAGTAAAGACTATCACTGATGGGGGATCTATGTAGCTAAAAGACTTGGGAGGAACAAAACTAAAAGGAATGATCAATGTTAGTCGACTGAAACTGTATAGGGACAATCAACCTACTAATTCTTAAAAGTTACATTGCAGTAAGAAAGTCATGTATATAGTGTACTATAGTAGATATTAGGAAAGAAAACTCATAAAAAGGAAGAAAAAAGTAGAAAATAAGAAACACGAAGACAAAAGTAAAAAAATAAGAAAAATGAAAAAAGTAGACAAAGAAAGAAAATACAAAATACTGGGAAATATCATACGCAACAGACAGTGGAATCAACACAACAAAAAGAAAAAGTGACTGCGCATAGCATACGAATGACAGGAAGAAAACACACCACACCAAGGTAAAAGTCACAACATAAATATACAACACACCAGAAAATTGCAGTGCACCAGAAAACGGGCCAACGACCGAAAAATAAAAACCAGTCGTCAAGGTAAAAAGGGGCGAATTGAGAATTTATGAAACTTAACGAAGCGTTCTTGACAAGATTTAACACATTTATGACCATCAAAGAAGCATCTCCAAGAATATTTAGGGAACTTATGACACCCCGTATATAACTAAAATGCGGGCTAAACGAGGTGCATTGTGAATTTACAAACCCACGAAGCTAAGGAGCACAAAGACATGAGGCGAATAGGAAATTTTAGAGATTGTAGCAGCTGAAGCTCAACCAAAGAAGAACGAATTCCCATGATGGCACCTCCAAAGGTTGATGCACCTAACCAAACAACACGAAAAACACGCAGTAGCCACATGTCACCATAGGAAACCGCAGAGGCAAAACAAGAGTTTACACAGACAGAGGGAATCGTCGATGTTGAAGCAATTCCTTCACCATATATAGAATCAGTGAGTGCCACACTGGTAGAGGAAGAAGGGCAGGCCCCGATGATGAACAAGATGAACATTGATTCACACGACAATGCGTAGGGCCATGACCCATTAGCAACATGAAACCCACAACAACCTTCTGGGGCTAAAGAAACCCACAAAACAAATGGTTTTTACAGTGAAAGGATAGAATATGATGGGCCAAGGCACAACCTATGGTGGGGTCCACGCAACAAGAGGAAGTGCAACCCGAATATATCATGGGGAAAACAAAGTCGGACTAGGAAGAAAGAGAACTAGAGGTTGGGACATCTAGTGCGTTGGCACAGAGAAAGGGGAAACAACCCATCGTGAGGTCCCCGCGCAAACATCCTGACGCTTTGATCATTTTTCCACGCATTCCATATGGGGTGCAGGCCACACCAAGTTTACTAGGTTGCATTGAAAGGTTACGGTACGCATACCAAGACGTGTCTAACACCATCAAATTCCCATAATTTGCATAACAGGTGTATATGGAGAGCTTGGGTGCATGGCCATTAGGATATCCAGTTCTGCAACCTAAGAAGTGGGTCACAAGTTTAGTAAACACAGGGATCCTTAATTTGTTGGAGATTCCCCACTTCAACATGGGGAAATATGTGAACAACTGCGTCAAGATGTTACTGGCGGTCCTCCATGGAGGATTTTTGTGGTTAGACAAACCACTCTCAATCGATGTGGAATTAATTTCATTCATCACAGGACTGCCATCAAATGGCAAGAAGCCCACGTAGTACATGGATGATAAAACCAAGAAAAAGGCCCTCACAGAAGAAATGAAGAAAATGTATGGGATAAAAAGGGGCTCGCGCAGAATTATCATAAAAATGATCAATGATGCAACCACTCAGATGGCAACGAAATTGATGGCATGCAAACTCCTTCAAAAATTTCGCAAGGAGGAGGTCCCCACAGGACTTGTCGCAACAAAAATATAGTGCGCAAGCGCCACCATGCTCAACTGGGCCCCATACTTACTAAATATGTTCCTAGATGACTACAAGGATGCACAAGACTTGGGAACCAAATTCCACTATTCTTGGATCATTATATTGATAGCGCTAATTAGATGGAAAAATCCTACCTACTCATATTTCTGTGACATAGTAGGACGATGTCGCGCAAAATGGTACACATCATTGGGAAGCACTTCTAATTCCAAGCGGAGAAGTGGTAATGCCAAATCTTTTGCTTTGTATCTTAGCGACATACATGAGAATATAGCCAACACATGGATACTAATGCTTGAAGTGGTTGTGTAGTACTAGGGGATAGACAAATTTAAGGCTACGTGACACAACATGTGGATCCAAGCGCGTAGGCATCCAGATAAATAATGGATACAAATTTGATTTTGCATCAATGCAGAGGAAGTTGAATGGGCGATGAAAGACTGGCAAGACGACCGGAAGATCCCAGTCATCACCAAGGACATGCCAAAAGGAAAATAAGTGGAAGTAGGGTCATCCAAGACATCTCCAGGTAGCAACGTCACGACCAAGAAACCAACACAATAGGATAATCCCGATCAAAAGAAAAAGCAACGGAAGAAGGGAAGTGCCCCAAAGAAGGATGGGCATATAGGAAATAAGGACAATTCCCAAATGCAAGAAGCACAAGGAACGGGGGACACAACGACACAGGAAACCCCATTGGAAACTACTTCATAAGAGACAGGGCCACCCAAACGGCCAATCATACATACAGGTGGGCCATGCAAGAAGGCCAAGGCCCACAATCAAATCTCGGAATACACAATCACCCAAGATGACGCTGACCTAGTCGTAGAGAGGGTGCAGGACCGTGCAATGGAGGAGTATGAGGAGGATGAGAACCAAAGAGGAAGGACAAGGAATTATTTGGCCAACATTAAGCATGTACAGGAATGGATACAAGCAGCCCAAATGCAAGAGAGGGGAGAAAAACCGATCCCCCGACCAACATAAGCAAGATATAGGACCACGCAGAATGAAGAAGACATAATCCAAATTGTAGTGCAACCAAGTCCTTGCTTCCGAATAACAAGAGATATGCTACAGGTTGACGAGGCCATAGCCCAGATGCCACTTAAAGACCTGGCACAGGTACAATTGGTATTGGATAAAATACCAACAAAGCCATTATACAAGCTACAAGTCAGTGTCACACAGGAAGTACAATCATGAGACAAAGCATAGATGACAAAATTTCAAGTAACCAGAGATGGAAGGCATGCACAAAAAACTGTGATAGAACAGGTCCAACTGGAGACACAGGAGGAGAATCAACGCGCAGATAAATTGGAGCAAAATTTGAAGGAAGTCTTCACAAAAATTCTAGACAGCGCGTAGGCAGCCGTGAGCAGTGTTGAAGAACATATTCAAATCATCGCGCAGACGCTCGAATACTATAAGAAGGAGATTGAGGAACTCAAAGAAAATTTAATGCTAACCACTCCTCCCGAAGCCATAGCTGAAAGGGAACAACTGGAAACCCTGGAAGTAGAAATAATGGAGAAAGAAGCAAAAAGGTCACAAAACATGTTGACAACACTGTACGACTATGGGCGATGTTGGAAGAAGATGTCAGGGTCCAAAAACTAGACCAATAAGAGGAGGAAATAAACATTGCAATGCAAGAGTTGAAGCAATGACAAAAGGCCATGAGAATTACAAAGTGATTGAAGGGCGCATAGGAGATGAAGACCCTGTAGACAAAATTGAAGACTGCGCAAAATAACAAGCATGCAAGGCAAACTAGTTAGAGCCTCTCTAGGAGAAAGCAATGTAAATAATTGTGAAAATGGAGGAGGAGAAGACAAGGATGGATCAGGATCATACTGAGAGCATAGAGTCTCTGAGGGAACACATCAGAACGCAGAGGATAAAGGACCTCACAGAGAAAGCTGCGCAAATGAGATCTAAAGGGGAAGAATTAGAAGGAAATTTTTACAGCTTGGCAAAGTCTGTACAGGGAGCACACACCACCTGAGTGGCTCAAGACGAGCCACATGTCAGTGTTGGGGGCCTATTGGGCACAAGCCTATTTTGATAAGGAAGTCTATTATGGGAACATGCCTACTTTTGAAGAAATATCTATTTTGAGGAAAGGCCTATTTTTGGGAAGGAAGACCTAATTTTGGAGCATGCGCAACAAGTGGCAAGAAAATAGATGCATAAAAAGGAGGAAAAACAACATGCATGAGTAAAAGAAACATGGCGTGTAGGCAGACAAGAATAATTGGGATAGGGTTAGAGTTTTTTATAAGGATTGGAATGGCTATAATCCTGCAAAATAGTATAAATAAGAACCTAGGAGGTCTAGGAAAGGGGATATGAGTGAGGAAAAATATGTGTGTATGTGAGATAGAGAGATATGATATCACTTGTGGGATTGTTGATTGTAATAAGGTTGTAGAAAAGTTCAGTAAGGTAGACTTTGAGGGTTAGGTCACAAGCTGAGGAGCCTGGTGTGATCTAGTCACCCTCACAAAGGGTTCCCACCCTCAATATTGATTGTATTACCGAGATGCAATGCACATAATGAAAGATTTTGTAGCAGATTAAATAAAAGAGTAGAGAATCGTATCTTTGTGGACGTAGCCCCGGGAGGGGGTGAACCATGGTAAAAATTGTGTTCTGCGTGATATTTAATGAATGTTTACTTTTTGTTGATCATTAGTTTATGAATGAATGGTTAAAATAGCTATATTAGCGTGCATGCCTAGGTTTAAAGATGAATGAAGCATAGAAATACTGGAATAATTAACAAGGACAATGCATAAAGAAGGAAGAACACAATCCCAGATCCCCACTCTTTCCTATACTGCAAACACCTGAGTATTTTAGTCTCCCATAAAATCTATCTTGGGTGAGACTGCGTTGTGCACCCTGTGCGCAACATTGCCTTCTGTTTTACTAGGAGGTCCGATAGTTTTTTAGGGTTTTGTTGGAAACTTGTTGAGATCCAAACTTGGGTCAGCCCAAGAAGAAGTAAGAAAGAAGTAAAACCCAACAAGCACCAATGTACTGTTACAAAAATTCTAGGCAACAACCTACCAGAGACACCAATATCCTTAGCTAAGCACCAACTTAGCAAGATGCAGGAAAAAACCTACTGGAGACACTAATATCCCAAATTGAGCACCAACTCAATAAGATGTAGGCACCAACCACCTGGATACACCAATCTCCTCAACTGAGGACCAACTCAATAAGATATCACCAATCCAATATATTCATACATAGAGTACTTTTGACTTCACCTGCATGCTTCATTCCATGGAAAACCTTCAAACCCTATGAAGCCTCATAACATCATTCCCAAAATTTCATCATTGACGACAACATACACTAACAGTAACATCCATTCACAACAATGTCCACTAATGGAAACTTCCACTCATGACAACATCACAACTTCATAACAAAGCATATGGCAACATCACAACATCATGACAACATCACAACCTTATAGTATACCTTGAGAATAAGAAAGACCCAAAGAAAATCCCTTAGATTTATCCTACACACCTATAGATCCCAAAGAGACACCTCAATACCCTTAGCACACCTCAAACTTGATCTCTCATACTTGGTTTCTCCAAAAATGCGAAAATCCATTCTATATTTATAGTAATTCGGTCCCCAAAAATTGGTTGAGTTGACCTCAATTTTTTGGTTGGGTTGTCGGACAAAAAAATTCATATATCCTCATTCCTAGGGAGTTATAGGGACTTCCATATACCATTGTAAATGTCTCAAAATAATGTTTCCAACCATGTATCTTGTGCTTCCATTTGAGTTAGTTATGCAGGGTAAAAATTACCTCAAATATAGGGTATCCAAATTGACCAAAAATAATACTTTCAACAATCTCCATCTTGCAATATATATTTTGGACATTTGTAGGCTTGTAATGTTTATCTTGGACATATTGTAGGCTCCCTCTATATTTTACATCAATGAAACAATATTTCCAACAACGGTTTCCCTAAAAGATAATGAATTGGGAACTAACTATTGGTTGGTATGTTGCTTACAAGGATAGAATACCATCAATATATCATTATTACAATGAATGAAATCAAATTTTTATTGGGTCGATGGTTGTTAAAGGTGAATCTATTACATATGATAATAGTGCAGGAAAGAGGGGTGGTTACGTATTTCAAAATTATAGGCCAAATACATCTATGTACCACTTTACAAACTTAGTCATTAGTACAAACCTCTAACTACAAACAATGTTTGGGAATAACTAATCAAAGGTCCAATACTTCCTATCTCATTCAGAACATGAGAAGTTAACAAATACCATTAGTACCAAATATGATTCATATGGTCTACTGGAATGATCATAGGTAAGTAGACGTGTGAAGTGAGATCACATGTGAATTTTTATTATTTTTAATTTACATTATTTTTTGATTAAATCCCACTCAACTAAAATGAAACTATAGTTAACATTACGTACTACATGCCTGGAAGAAAAGGAAATGAATGGAAATAAATCTTCAATTCCTTCAAACTTGCCTTTATTGGCACATAGAGTCAACTATAAGAGGGTTTCATGTCCAAGACTAAATTGATAAATTCATTCATGCACATAGAGGAGCTTGGTGCTTTTTATGAATTCAATTATCTTTGGATTTCTTTAGGATGTAGTGAACCACTTGAATTTGTATGAGAGACCAACTTTAACAACATTCTCTAATGTTACATTCCACAAGCCTAGGAGAAAATGAAAGGATTGGAATAAAAACCTTCAATACCTACAAAATTACTTTACTTTGGCACATGGAGTTACAAAATGGTACTCATAAAGTAAAAATACAACATAAAAAATATGGAGACAAAACTCACTCATATTTCCCCATGTTATTTGTGCTAGAAGAGCATTTTTCTTTTTACTTGTTTCTAAATCTTACTTTACCTATGAACCTATAATCACTTAGTATTATTGATAATTTGGGTTATCTTTAGATTTATTCATGATTTAGTGATCCACTTGAATTTTCATGAGAGGCCAACTTTTGCAACATTCTCCAACACTTACACAACTTGCAACAAAAAAACAAGAATTTCAATGTAATTTCAACTAACCCTAGTTTTGGGATTCATTGATGAAAATGAGTGTTGGACCATGTGGATCATGGGAGAATGGAACCTATAGCGACATGTCAATGTCATGAGTCCAATAAAATCAATGGATTGTAGATCCATGGCCCAATTTTCATTTATTAAAAGTTTCAACTTGCTTCTTGTAGCCATTTAAGGACACATGGAAAATTGGTCACAATGGAAAATGAACCAAACCGAGCAATGAAATTATGGTTTGTTATTTTTGACAAGCACATTTTGGTAAAGCCAATGTGAGAACACTATACACACACTTTTAAGGAAAAAAAAATTTGACGCTTGAATCCGTTAGAACCAAAATGACAACCTCACGAGGATACAAATCCCCCTGCATTTTTATAGAGGTGGTACTCCTCTTTGTTTCAAGATTTTCTTGGAATTCTAGATTTTTTAAAATAATACATGACTTTGAGAAAGTCTGTCGTGATATTCAAAGAAATATAAAGATTGCAGTAAAATAAAAAGTTTTTTTTTAAAGAGAGTTATTGAGAGATGACCAGGAACCTCACACATCACATATTTGAAAAAGATAAACAAAATTTCCTCACATCCATCATAGTTAAACTAAAGAATTATGATCACATAAAATAAAAGAAGATGGTTTGCACGCATAAGAGAACTTTAATAGAGTAAACACATGTGGATCTCAAATAAAGATAATGATAAAACAATCTCAAATATTTTATACTCAAAACTCAAAGTTATAAAATCCAGTCAAAACTGATCCCAAAATAGTTATCTTGGGATTTCTGAAAAATATAGAGTTTGTTACAAAGCCTTAAAATTTAAATACGTTTGTCCTTAGGAATAAGATTGGGGTTCCTGCGGACCATAAAAAAAATAGAAACAAGAATTAAGTTGTGGAAAGAAGATGGTGGGCGATGACATAGTAGAAAGACCTGGAAAGAAGACAAGAAGGAGTTATTAGATTTCAGTTAAACCTTTCTAGTCAAAGAAGCAGAGTAACTGGATAAAAAAATGATAAAGAAAGCAAGATGTGATCAAAATCAACTTACTATGATGGTCTCTCTTATTTGTTCACTTGCTTGCTGCTGTCCTTTTATCATCCTCATTGATGGTTATAGGAACCGTCTCAACTCCTGCTTCTTGGCCTTCTTTAGTTAGTTTATCAATTGCTTTTTTAAACCAATCTTCAATGTAGTTTTTCATTGGTGCAACATTTATTTCATGCCTTATTTTAATATTGAATAATTCACCTTCCAAGTATCTTAAGTCATGATAAATGCCATGTATTTCCTCCTCAATATCTTGATTTTTCATAGAATAATCAACCAACCAATTGTCTATCTCTTCTTCATTATATTCAACTATGCAATAAAAAATTTCAGATGATAACCCCTTAAATATCTCAACTTGTTCATCAAATTGTTGCTTTGTCATAAAAATTGAATTGAGAATTAACTTAGGGTCTTGTACCTCATCATTGCTTCCTACCAGATCAATTTATGCGAGTCTTTTGAACAATTCTTCTCTTTTTAGTATGGTTTCGTTGCATGCTTGGACAATGCTATTCAAATTCTTGATCTTTTCCTTCCAACAAGAATTTAGATATTAATTCAACTTGGAGAAGGCAGATCCTCTTCTATTCTTTTCAATTTTGTCATGTTTGAGACTTTTATTCCAAATGGAAATATGACATGAGCGTAGAAACCTTCTTCACTATTTAAATCAGCTTGCAAATACTCATGAAAAGCATGTGCTCTTGAGATGAAAGAAACAATATTTTTTGATACCTCCCATGCTTCTGTTATCAGTGACATCTCTTTTTAATGTTTTTCTCTACATAACTTCGGACTGTTGTGAGTAAACTGGAAGATCCTTTTAACTTAATGGCAAGTGAATGAATTGATTTTTCCTCTTTTCATGGAAAAAAAGTAGCCAGAAATTGTATTGTATTTCCACCTATGTAATGAATAATTTGTCAGATACATGATACAGGAGAAAATAAGTGTTTTCTTTCTAACATAATATCCTTATGACACTGTGATTTTCCATTTTTTCCATTGTTCCTTTTTTCTCTAATAATCTGTTAGCTTGGCCAGATATCCTTGAAGTATTTTTGCCCAACAATAGCCTTTTGAAGACTGAGAAAAAGTCATTAGAAACTTCATAAAAATATCGAGGGGTCTTATGTCTCCATAGTTCCTAATACCAGAAGGTAACTGGATCTATTTCACGATTCACTCTCTTACTTATGGTCAAGTTTGGAAATTGACAATAATACACAATAGCAAATATCAGATAGGAAGCCATAAATATTTTTTTGTCCTTTTTATAATGTGATAACTGGGATGATATTTCGATAGAAATCAGTTTTCCCTAGTCAAAGATGGTATATTCTTTCACTATAAAATATAAAAAATATAAAATCATGCGAGATATAGTAGCAGTACTTTCCTAACCTGTCAACCTGGTAAAAAACCATGCAATTTCTCGATAGGGGTTTTTAAAAGACTCAACCTGGATCCTGGTTATGTCTTATGGAATAGACACATGATTCTCCAAATATTCAGGAAGGAGGTCAAGCCCATTGTTATTTTTCTTCAAAAAATCTTTGTAGTCTTCTCCTTTGAAGGTAAGCACCGGCTCTGGGAGCTTCAACATCTTGCGAAAAAATTGCGGTGAGAGGAAAATCAAAGAATGATCTTGGAGTTTTATAATTCTATGGCTTGGCACATAATTCTCCACACACCGTGAAACAAGTTATTTACAATCAAAGATATTAGGGACACAACCAATGCGAGCTATTGCATATGCCCAGATCATGTCTTTCTGTGCAAGAGGAGAGGAATCATATGAATATGCTCTTGACCACTGGAAGCTCTAGTCTTCACTACCAAATATATTTAAAGTATTACCACACAACTATTGTCTAGATGATGCTACCATAGGTTGATGGGAGTATTTATTCAGCTGGATAATAACCCCAAATAAATCTTTTCAGAGAGATGACGATAATTTAATCCCTTGGAAAATGGATATTTAATGCAATTTAATGAGTAATTCCTCGAGCCTTTCGCCATTAATGATGATCTTTTCGGAGCCTACACAACAGTTGTTAGAATTTAACAACACTTAATTCATATTGGGAAAATCAAGATAATGGAAGGGATAGACGAGAGCGAGTTTGAATATGTAGCTTTTCATGAACCCGCCAACTCGTGGTTATGGATTATCAAAAATATGTGAAGTGTAGAAAGGTGGTCGGTCGAACTTGCATGCAGGAGAAAAAAAATACTTAGGGGATCAACACCCACGACAAATCTGATGGTCAAAATGTAGATCACGGAACTTTATGTGCAAGGTGGAGATCACGAAACTTGGAGGATGACGACTTGAACCCGCAAACCCACAAAGTTGGAAAAAATGGCTAAGTGTAGTGTAGCAAGGCGGTCGGTCGGACTTATGACATGGGAAAGTGGATGGAGATGAAGGTTTGCCAACCCACCAATCTGCCAACCTGCCGATTAATGAAATATGACTAAGTATGGTAACTAGAATGGGAGAGAAGAAAGGATATAAGAAAGAGGGAAACAAGGGGAGGTGTAGAAGAGGGAAAAGAAATGGAAAAAAGAAGTTGGGAAGATAGAACAGGGAAGGAAAACTTGGAAATGGGAAATGATCTCAACAACTGGCTCCAATTGTGGGATGATAACCTCCTGTGGGTTGTCAAGAATCCATAGTCTTCATGACCATGTGCTTCCATATATTGGGCTATGGAGTCAAGACGTAAAATTATACAAACTAAGTAAAATAAAAATTATGTACAAGGAAATGAGAAAATTTCAGGTGAAGAAACCTTTCAAATGTTTCCCATTAACATGAAGCATTAACATTTTACCCTTTGTATCTTTGAGCATATAAGAATTAAAACCAAGGATCTTTTCAATGATGTATGGTCCAACCCAGAGCGCTTCGAATTTTGTGTGCATCAATAATTTATCCTTAGTTGTGTTTCAGAGTAACACCAGTTTGCCCTTTTGGAAATTCTTTACGGTTGCATTCTAATCAAAATATGTTTTGATACTTTGTTGTCTCTAAGAAGTTCTATTCAAGGCTTTGCTTCGTTCTTCTTCCAATTTCAATAATTGGTTCACTCTCCTTTGCACAAGTGAACTATCTTGTGCATCCTCTGTATTAACTACAAAAGTCAAGGCATTTAGCTCAAGGCTAATTGGCATTTTTGCTTCTTTCCCATAAACCGATGTATATGGAGACATCCTAGTGCTATCTTTCAAAGTCATTATGCTTTCCCACAAAGCATCAATCAACTTCAAATGCCAATTTCTTTGGTTCTTATCAACAATTTTCTTCAATATTTGAATGAGTGTCTTATTAGTGGATTCTGCAAGACCATTCCCTTGTGGATAATAATTTGACGACTTCCCCATAAAAATCCCATATTCTCCACAAAATTCTGTAAATTTTGAGCCGATGAAAATCAAGCCATTATCAGTGATGAATTTTTGTGGGACACCAAACCTTGACAAAATATTGTCTTTGAGAAACTTAATCAACTCTGTAAAATAATATGTAGTGGTGAGGATATATATATATTTCCTTTTCTTGACTTTGGATTTATTTGGCCAACGACATCGAGTCCCCATTGGGAAAATGGTTTTTCTACAGATATAGGATGTAATGGCATTGAAGATTTTTTCATTTTCCTTGAAAATTATTGACAAGATACACATTTCCTTATGGTAGCATACAAGTCTTTAAAAACTGAAGGCTAATAAAAACCAACTCTTATTATATTATGGGCGATGGAGGTAGGCACAAAATGTCCACCACATATTCCTTCATGGAATTATTTCATCAATTCTTGAGCTCTCCTTTCATCAAGACATCTCAACAATATACCATCATAGTTCCTCGTGAACAATATATTAGAAATCAACACATATTGACTCGATTTCATATTCAATGTTCTTCTCTCTTTAGGGTTCATGGTGACTAGAAATTGTCCAGACCTCAAGTAGAATACAATATCTCTATACCACTTTGAATCTACCATGTGTTCTCCTACTGAGATTGAAATCATTCCATCCAAAGAATCACTATTTGCAATGAGATTACATAAACCCTGTCCTTTGACTACCTTTAAAGGTTTAATTTCACTATCATATTAATGAATCTTTGCCAGCCAGTTTTCCGATTTTCCTTCTCTCAGTTGTTGATTTAAAAGCATCTTCACTGGAGAGGATGGAACATATGAAATGACATGAGAATTTAGTATGTAAGTTCAAAAGTGCGCTACTTCTTTCACAATAGATATGGCTTGCTTCTCCAATTATGAATATCTCAATTCATAATCATGAAGGGTCTTTCTCATGAAGCTAATTGGCAGTTATTCACCCTTGGTGTTCCTATGAGTAAGAATATATGCAACAACTATTTTTGTAGCGGACGAATAAATGATGAAGTCTTTTTGAAAATCTAGGCGAGCTATAGGGATTACCTTTTTGATATTATTAAAAGATTCTTGTGTGTTTGTGGTCCATTCAAACCTTTGGTCCTTTTTCAACAACAAATTGATCGGCTTCACAATACTTGCATAGTCAAGGACAAATCTTCGTACAAAATTGATATTGCCAAAGAATGGTTGAAATCCCTTCTTAGATGATGGGGGGTTGAGTTTATTTATAGATTTAACTCTTTCTGGATCTATATAGATTCCTTCCTTGCACACAATATGACCCAACAGTTTTCCTTGAGTTACAACAAATAAACATTTCTTTGGATTTAAGGAAACATCATATAGCCTACACCTGTCAAAAGCTTTCCTCGGGTGATGAATGTGATCACTTCTTGTTTTTTAGTGTATTGTTAGGTCATCTTGATAATACACCATAAATATTCCTTCGAGCCCCTCAAAAGCATGATCCATATCCCTATGAAATGTAGCTCCTGCATTTTTTAAGCCAAAGGGCATCTGAGCATATGCATATATTTCCCAAGGTGTTATAAAAGTTGTTTTTGCTCTGTCTTCTTTAGCAACCAATACTTGATTAGACCTAGAAAAACCATCTAACATGGACATGCAGGCTGATCCTGTGACTTTTTGGAGAAGAAATTTCATGTTAGGCAAAGGATAATTATCCTTTATGCTTGATTTGTCAAGATCCCTGAAATCTACACACATTTGGATCTCCTCGGTATTTTTTATTACTACCATAGGGTTTGAAAGCCAATCAGAATGTCTAATGGGGTATATTATTCCAGCCTTCTTTAATTTCTCCAATTCAACCTTTACTAGTGGTTTAATTTGGGGTTCATTATCATCATCTTCTGCTTGACAGGATTTGTCGGTTCTCTCAAGGGAATAATATGTTGAAATATTGTTTTATCATATTCCTTCAAATCATCATAACTCCATGCGAACAAATCAATATATTGTTTAAATAATGCGGCATATTAATCAACTTTGTCAATTGTGCAATCAACTCCCAAATTGACGTATTTTGGGGAACTATCAGTTCCAATATTAACTTTTCTTATTTCTTGGACCTTTCGGAGTGAAGCTTCTTCCAATAGTTTTTTAGCATGGTCGTCTCTTATAAAAAGAGACTTTGATTGAATACAATTCCTCGGGATAATAGTCATGTGATTTTCCTCCTCTTCAATGTCATTCATCAAAAAAATTTCCAATTCTTCATCATTCTCAAATAATTTTAGATACTCTTGATTATCAGGTACAAAAGGTCGAAATATTATTTTTACTTGAAAAGATTTTTTTCTTTGAACATCATCGAGGTTTGACAGTGAGGCCACCAAATCTAATGAATCTGCCTTCTGATTTTTGTCCCTTGGGATGAAAAAAATGTTGAAAGAATTGAAGGCTTCCATCAATGCATTAATTCTTTTGAAATATAATTTGAGTCTTTCTTTTTTAATCTTATACCTCTGGGTAACTTGATTTATCACCAACTCAGAGTCACCTATCACAATTAGATGTTTTATCTTCATTTCTTGTGCGAGAATCATTCCCTGAATCAAAGCTTCGTATTCTTCCTCATTATTGGTACATGCAAATTCAAGTTTGATAGCATGTGGATGCACAATATTTTCTAGGTTTACAAGGACAATTCCAACTCCACTCCCAAAACTTGAGCAAGCTCCATCAAATGACATCCTATAGTAACCTTCAAAATGATGCTTTTAATTCTCCATATCTTGAATTCTCTCCATGTCTAGGATAACATAGTTTCTGATCCCATCGTCTATATAATCTTCCATTAGTTCATTATCCTTTATTTTGAAAGAGAAGGGTCTCATGGGTTCACGAGGGACCTTAATCATTGCTCCTTCTTTATCTGGCAGCATCATGCAACTTCCATCGTTCATTATGTATCCTCTGATTATAGATGACCAATATCTTCCTAAAACAACTCCATGTGCAGGAGGAAGGTCTACCACAACAATATTGAAAACTATAATAATATGGGGAGCCGTCATGATCCAAGCATAAAAATATTTGATTTCACCATAAGCTGGCACTTGTCTGGAATCAATTGCATATATACTTTCACCAGTCTCATAATATTTGGTAAAGCTCATACCCAATGCCTCCATGACTGCCAATGACATAATATTATTGGTCATGCCAGTGTCAACTAAACAATTATGAAGTGCAACATCATGATTTTCAATTGAAATATAAAAAGGTGGGATTTTACCTATCAATTTGACGGTTGATGTGTTCTAGATTTGTTTCGGACTTATAACAACAACCTCCATTTTTCCAGAGGGATCATCCAACAATCTCAAAATATTCTCCCTTTGTTGAGGGATCTTTACCACTTATGTAAAAGGAAGAGTTATCCTTAGCTTACTCAAGTCCTCTACAATATTGTATTTCATCTGGGTAGGGTTTGACATCAGGTGTTGCTTCTTGCTTCCAACGCTATCTGTCACATTTTCATTTGCCTTTTTTTTTTCATTCACCTTTTCTTTATCTTTTTCTTTTTCCTTTTCCTTTTTATTCTTAGATATATTTACAAATGCTCGTGTATGGGAAACATTCTCTTGCGAGTCAGGGTCATTGTCGCCTTCTTCAAATATATACATGGACGTCTCGCATCCATCCATCTGTATAGTTTCATAAATTTCATCAGGTAAATAATCGTTCCCTTGCTCAACCATTTTCTCATCATATACATCATCCAGAACAACTGCATTTGCGATTGGTTTTGTGGGAAGCCTTTGTCTATGTGGTTTGTCATTGTTTTCAAACCTCACTCTGTTTTCTTGGGGAGGGTTCCTTCTTTTCTCTTGGACCGACATTCTCATATTTTCTACATAATTATCCCCCCTTCTTAATATAGTTATCTAATTTTTCATTTGTCTGATGGTTCTATTTATTTGTGAAATTTCAATTGTTTGCTTAGTTTCTTGTGTCGCAACAGGGTCTATGTTCACATATGGTATGGTTCCCTTAAAAAATCCTCCAATTGTTTGATTTTGGGTCAGTTGCAGCTTCTTCTCTTCATTCTTTCTGGAGCTATATGATCCTTGATCATCAATATTTAGGCCTCCCAGCTACCTCTATACTTTTCCCAGAATAGTATTAGGGTCAGTACCCATCTCAATCATAATTTCTTCCATCTTAGTGGCCTTAATCATCACTTCCTCCAATGTATCCATCTGGGATGTTATGATAACATATTTTACATTTGGGGGAATTGCATTCTTATAACAACCAAGTATCACTGGGTCATTAGGTCTTTTATCTTTTGGAATCCTGCTCAAGATTTTGTTGAACCTAAGATTAAAATCTCGTATTATCTCATTCTTCCTTAAACCAATATAGGTGAAATTAGTGAGAAGGGTATGATACACAACTAGAGGAGCGAACATAGTCAGGAACATGGCTTCGAGGTTGTTGAATGATCCTATTAACCTACTGGGTAATGTCGTATACCATTCATAATCTCTTCCTGATAAGGTTTGAATAAATAACCTTACCATCACGTCATCATATTCAACACGATGAAAATCACAAACATCAAGAAATAAATTAAGGTGTCTTTTGGCATCAATTGTTCCATCTATAGAAAATTATTTCAAGGTACCCTTAGGGATAACAAGGAGGTCATGTTGCTCACCTCAAATATTTAAGGGGGAATCTCTTACTCTTCTTCGGTTTCCAAATATTATGTCTTCTTGATTTCTTCTGCCACCTCGTCCACCTCCTTGTCTCTCTTCAGGACGTCCTCTTCTTGGTTCTTCTCATGGTTTCTCATTTATTTCTTCCATGTTCGGAGGTATTTCAAGAATATATTTTCCACTTCTTAGAATATAGAGTTGCTTTCTTTCACTTTTGGTAATGGGTCCCTTATATTCATCCAGCTTCAATCCCGACCTTGTTCTTGTGCTGCTCTAGTTAGTCTTTCATTTCTTCGATCTTGTCGCTCATCTCTCCTATGTCTATAGAGGATTTCTCTTTCTTCTTATTGCACTAATGTCTGCCAAGATATTTCCAATTATTCCCTGGTCCCAGTTGTCGTTATTACCAGATTATATAGTTGATGTAAGATGCTTCGTTGATTATTTAATCCAATTTCTAGGTGGGGTTGATCAACCTGGGGCAAAGTCATGTATCTTTCAAAAATGCTAAACTAGATTTCAAAATTTTTAGTTCCTCCCTAGTATGGTCACCAAAAATGTTGATGCTTGAATCCATTAGGACCGAAATGAAAACCTCACAGGGATACAAATACCCCTGTGTTTTAATAGAGGTGGTACTCCTCTTTGTTTCAAGATTTTCTTGGAATTCTAGATTTTTTAAAATAATACGGGACTTTGAGAAAGTTCATCATGGTATTCAAAGAAATATAAAGATTGCAGTAAAATAAAAGGTTTTGTTTTTAAAGAGAGTTCTTGAGAGATGACCAAGAACCTCACACATCACATATTTGGAAAAGATAAACAAAATTTCCTCACATTCATCATAGTTAAACTAAAGATTTATGATCACATAAAATAAAAGAAGATGGTTTGCATGCATAAGAGAAATTTAATAGAGTAAACACATGTGGAGCTCAAATAAAGATAATTGTTAGTAACATTTCTCGTCTGAAGCACAAGAGCGATCAGGTCTGCAAGTGGCGCGATGAGCGCCAAGCGCAGCTCACAGAAGAAATCCATTTCGGGCCTAAATCAAGCGAGCGAGCAGTCTGATTTCAATGGTTAGGATGCATCCAAAGGATTAGATCAACGGTTGGCGGAAAATCACGGTTAGCGAAGTTGCGCCGAGGTTAGCGAATGGATAGCACCCATATCATGTGCAGGAATGGATGGTAGTCGTTCATCCCAAAGGACACATGGCACGAGATCTGGTCACGTTGGCTTTTCGACGGTCGCAAGTTCGAAGGGTGAAGGTTTTATGTCGTTGCACATCTCGAAACCCCAAACCCCGAAGTGCTGATAGCGCCTAAAGTCAGGCCCACAGTATCGGGGGGCAGTCTTAGCCATCCATCTAAAATGAACACCTGGCACGCGATTAGGCTCCCCACCTTTTCGCCCATCGCAATTTCGAAGCGCAAGAAGCAGCTCCCTCATATCCCCAATGCGCGAAGCAACGAGAGTGTCCAAGACTTGGGGCCCACAGCATCATCGGGTGAGTTTAGAGCCATCAGATCTAGGGGGACGCACATCACCAACTCAAGCCATCTCGACGTTTCACTCATCGCGATTTCAAGGGATAGGGATCAGCCCCTTCCTATTCATGAACACCGAGAGCTCCTTTGAGAGTAAACACAGGGTCACAGCCCGCGGTCACTTGGGAAATAAAAGAGCTGTGCAAAGGGGGCCAAAGGCGTCGGGTCCAGTCGCTAAAAGGTTCATTGCGTTCTCTAGGTGCCATTTGGTCCGACCTCGAGCCTGTTTTCGCTTGAAGTAAATGAAGGTAAGAAAGAGTGGTTGAAACCTCTCTTCATGCATTAAGTGCAAGATATGGAGAGCCTAACCAGTGGCCTGCTCGAGAGAGTCCTATGTATCATTTTCTCCAAAGAGGCCATGCCTAGTCTTCAATTAGCAAAAGGAGGTATGCACACACTAACTTGGCACTTAATGGCTCAGCTACTCCCCTTGCAGGAGCCATGCACAGTTAAGGTGGCGTCTGACAGGGATTATCCATCCGAATCCGGCTGAGAAGACACCATGCCTTGGATGGCTGAACATGCCTCTGTTAGGTGAATTTTCCTGAGTATATAGACTCAGCCTTTGTATTTTGTAATCTATCAATGGTAGAGCAAAGCTCCCGACTGTAAAGTTTTAATAGACATTCTAGCTTTCTGGCTATGCATCTGTATGTGAGATTTCTTGTTCTATGACAGACAGTCTTTCTTACTCCATCTAATTTTCATCTCATGCTGAGAGAGTTCGTGAATGACTAATTCGTGCGAATGATTGCAATCATGTTACGATAAAGGATTTATTGTTGCATTGTTGTATTCTCCGGTGTTTTGCGTTTGAATGTAAGAAGATCTTACGTTTAGATGCCTTTATCCTACAGTCTATTAGAAACCAGATGTTTACGACAGACCCTAGCAGTTCTCTTATACAAGTCTTCCCCCTACTCACCCTTACTAAAACTTACTGTCTGCTGTTTATCTAAGACCCCACTTGACTATGCATGCCTGGCCTAGTTTCGGAGTTAGAACCACACCGTCTTGAGTTAAATTCCATTCGATCACCCCATTAAACAAATCGTGACATAAGCTGATGGGCGTCGGGCTTTGCTCCTGCTGCAATCCAGGGGTGACTTCCGATGCTAACATTTCTGGCATCGTTGCTAGGGACGAAGTTGAAAATTTTCCCTGGGATTGAACGACATTGAGCCTCTGATTCTGAAGGTGCATCGGGTATCAGAGCCTTTAAAGATTGCTACTGTGCACCTGGCGACTCTATTGTGACAACTTCACTGTGGCTAACATGCTGTGTTAATAGTGGCTTTCATAGGTAGACACACGCGGTCTCATCCACAAATGCCTCTAGCTACACCTGAAATTGATCTAGAGGCAGTTCTCAGAAAAGGAAAGGCCCATGAAGAAGAAGCTTCCACCACCGAAACAGGTACTCCGCCATCTCCTTCTGTAGGAACTCCATTTTCTCCTCCTCAGTTTCTTAATAGACCTCTTTCTGAGGTTTCCCGTTTCTTGAATTTTGGGAGTGTTCCTGCTGAGTTTTCCCCTCTCGGTCTGGGATTGGAGGGAGAAATCCTTGTCACTCCCCTCTCCTCCGAAGTTGTACCTTGGCGTAGACCCAAGACCACAGAAGATTTCCCCACGCCTAGTTTTACCACTTCTATGCAAAGGGGAGCACCCGCTGACTTGAGCTCATTAGCCTTTTCCTTAGATCCTCTTTTGTTTCCCACTCCACTTCATGACTCATTCCCAGTAGCCCCGTCGAGAACTCCTTCTCCTCCAGGCTCTCCTCCACCTAATATTCCTATGGTTGGTGCTAATCCCCCTCTAAATAGAATGGATGCCATAGTCGCTACCAGATACACCCCCTTAATCCTACCCCATCCTATGAATCCTCTCCCTACTGGAGATTACTTGAAGTATATGCCCAAGTTCACTGGGGAAGAGGATGTAACTGTTGAAGATCATCTGGCTGCTTTTTACAGTTATGCAGACAACCTAAACATTGAAAATGAAGATGTCTGGATGAGAGTCTTCATCCAGAGCCTGGATGGTGAGGTCAGGAAATGGTTTAGAGGATTGGCCCCCGGATCTGTTGCTAGGATCGAAGCCCTGGATAGTGCTTTCCTGAGGCAGTGGGGCGATAGGAAGGATTTCATGTATTACATGACAGAGTTTGAGTCTTTAAAGAAGATGGAAGGAGAGTCTGTCTCTAACTTCTCCAAAAGATTCAATAAGATGTATAATAAAATTCCTGTCGAAATAAAGCCTTCAGAAGCCTCATCCAAGATTTCTTATGCTAGTGCATTTGGCCCCAATTTATGTCTGTTACTGAGAGAGAGAAGAGCCACCTCCTTAGCTCAAATGCAATATGTGGCCATAGAATTGGAATCCAATGTATTAGCAGTCGATAGACTGAGAAACAAGGCCGATGCAGATAGAAGAAAGGAAAGGTCGGAAGCCTCAACTTCGGGCCCATTGGTGCCCCACCCTCAAGTGGATGAGCTGACCAGGTTGGTGAAGTCTTTGTCTGCAGAGATGGAGAGAATGAAGGTCGAGGCGAGGCAAGCATACAAGGGCCCTCAGAATGCCGAAAAAAAAGGAGTTTTCAGGAGGCCCAAAAATATTACTTCCCTGACTGTGCAAAGGGAGAGGGGAAGAGACAGAGAAGACTAGAAGATTCAGGCCCCTTTCCAAAACAATTTTATGGCCGAGGAAGAAGAAGGGGGAACAAGAGAACTTGAGCCTGAAATCCATTGCCTCAGAGACACTCCTCCTTTTCCTCATCTCACTCAATTAGCATACGAGGAGTCTCTCATGGATAGTCAGCTAAATGAACTGAGTAAGGGAGACAACACTAGTGGCAGCCAAGGCAGGTATGATCTGAGGTCTAAGAGAAAGACGGTAGCACCGGATGTTCCTGAGCAGTCCACCAGAACAGAGAAACCTTCTAATGAGGTAGCAGACAATCACAAAGGTAAGAATACCCAACCCCTCTCTCCCATAGTTCAGAGTCATGTTCCCGAAATAAGAGAAATCCAGAAGCTTACACCTTCTTTTAATTTCGAGCATGAAATTTAGAAAATCAGAATCCCTGTGCCCATAACTGAGTTTATTAAACATGAAGGGTTCAAGAAATGCTTCTCTGAGATTTTACAGACTGAGATCTCATGCCTTCCCACAGACTCAATTAATTTGCAAGATGAAAAGCCTCTAGTTATTCTAGGTCCTATGGTAGAAGATAGGAATGACTCATCCCCTCCCTTCTACACTTCCTTGAACATACATGATAAGGTACTGCACAACTTCTTGATGGATTCAGGGGCTTCTCACAACCTCATGCCCAAAACTGTCATGGAAGAATTAGGGCTGGAAGTCACCCGAGCCTATCATGACCTCTATTCCTTCGACTCCAGAAAGTTCAATGTCTCAGGGTTATCAAAGACCTGGTCGTGACCTTGTTTTAGTTGCCCATGAAAAGTGTGGTCATGGATATTGTAGTGGCTGATGTCCCCCCAAGTTTGGTATGTTGTTATCAAGATATTGGATAAAAAGACTGGGGGGAACTTTGCAGATGGACCTCACATATGCTACTATCCCAATATTTGGAGGAGAACATAGGAGGCTATATAGGGAAGCCCAGTTGGCCTATATAATCAGTGATGAAGCCAACCCTACCAACCATCCTGTTTTTTCCTTGGACACTAATTTAGGTTCCAGTTTATTGCAACTCACTCATGCTCTCAAGCCTCCTCTTGAACTCAGAGAGTAGCCCACCACTCCTCATGAGTTTCCTCCCTCTATCACCCCCGTCTGGAAAAAAAAATTTGATGGAGCATGTTCCAGGGAAGGCGCTGGTGCTGGGGTGTTTTTTGTGTCCCCTTCTCAGGAAACCATGTCCCTGTCATATAAGCTGGAATTTGAAACCACTAACAATGTGGCAAAGTATGAAGCCCTTGTTGTAGGATTGAGAGCTGCAAGGGAAATGGGAATTCACGAGGTATCAGTGTTCGGAGATGCAAAGTTGGTGGTCCAATAGATCATAAACGCTTATCAGGATAAGCACCCTCGACTCAGAAATTACAGAAATGAAGTATGGGACCTAATTGAAAATTTCTTCTCAACCTTCAACATCTCTTTTATTCCAAGGGAGGATAATGTTGTGGCCGATTCTTTAGCTGTTTCATCTAGCTAGTTCAAGGTCCCTCAGCCGTCTATGGCCAAATATGATGTTGAGATAAAATATAGGCCCTCTGTACCAGACAATGTCAAGCATTGGAAGGTATTCGAAGACGATCTGGAAATCGAGAAATTTCTCCAATCTGTTGATGAATTTTCTACGTTGCACATTGATTAGGATCCTGACGCGGAAGATGACCCTCACCCTGAGGTGTTTTTAAATAAAATTGCTAACCACCAAATCATTCAGCTACCTAGCAATCAAATTCTGAGGGGACTAATTCCTCTAGAAAGATTGTTCGATGGGAACAATGTGGCAGTAAAGGGTAGGGTTTCAGGTGAAGATGCTGACACAGTCGAGTGCAACATTGGCACACCGGAGGAGCGTAAGTATGTCAAGCTGTCAAGGAGTTTGACCACAGAACAAAGGGTCGAATATACTGAGTTGTTGAGAGAATTTGTTGATGTGTTTACATGGGCCTACGAAGATCTCAAGACGTATGACACATCCATCATTGAACACAAGATCCCATTGAAGGAAGGGGCTAAGCCATTTAGGCAGAAGCTAAGATAGATAAATCCCATGTTGCTGCCTTTCATGGAGAAAGAAGTAAAGAAGTTGTTAGAGGCCCAGATCATCGTCCCCTTGAGATATTCTGAATGGGTGGCCAATTTGGTTCCGGTTAGGAAGAAAAGTGGAGAAATCAGGCTTTGTGTCGATTTCAGAAACCTGAACAGGAGCTCAAAGAAAAAAAATTACCCCCTACCCAACATGGAACACATTTTACAAAGGGTAACCGGAGCATCTAGGATCTCCATGATTGATGGTTTCTCTGGCTATAATCAGATATCGGTCATGCCTGAAGACAAAGAAAAAACAACCTTTACCACTCCTTGGGGTACATTTATGTATGCCAAAATGCCTTTTGGGTTGATGAATGCGGGAGCCACATTTCAGTGAGCCATGGACATAGCCTTCATCGGGGAGAAAGATAAGTTTGTGGTGATCTATCTGGATGACATAACAGTCTTCTCCAGGTCTGACGAAGAGCACTGTTGTCACCTGAGAAAGGTTTTTTCGAAGTGTCGGAGGTTTGGCCTTTCCCTAAATCCCAAAAAATATTTGTTTTCTATGAAGGAGGGGAAGCTATTAGGTCATATAGTATCAGCAGAAGGAGTGAGGATTGATCCTAGCAGAGTCGAGGCAATTCGGACCCTGTCACTTCCCAGATCTAAGAAGGAAGTTCAGGCCTTTTTGGGGAAGATTAATTTTTTGAGGAGATTCATCTCAAATTTTGCTGAGCTGGTGAAACACATCACAGCCATGCTAAAAAAGGGAAATGAAGTGAAATGGACTTCTGAACCCAGAGAATCTTTTGTCCAAATAAAAAGGGCATTGACAGAGGCACCTGTGCTGATCAGTCCTGACTATTCCAAAGATTTCCTAATCTTCTCTTTCGCTTCTTTTGATACACTAGCAGCGGTCTTGTTGCAGAAAATGAGGAAGGGCGAGAGTGACCCATCACCTTCTTCAGCAAGGCATTAAGAGATGCAGAGGTCAGATATGAAATCATGGAGAAGCAGGCCTATGCCTTAGTGAAAGTTCTCAAAGCTTTCAGAGTCTATGTCTTGCACTCAAAGGTGACCGCATACGTTCCTTCAGTATCTGTGAAAGACATCCTTGTGCAGCCCGACATTGATGGGAAGAGGAGTAAGTGGATAGCCAAGATCCTGGAATTTGACTTGGAAATAAGGCCTACCAGATTGATCAAGGGTCAAGGCTTAGCCAAACTGTTGGTTGAATCTAATCGTAAAGCTTTGGGGGTGGATTTCATCAATGCAAGGTCAGAAAATCAGTAGAATCAGTTGTCCGATGTAATCCCTCAAACAGAACCCTTGTTGGCTCGATGTCCTTGGTATAAGGATGTCATATATTTTCTGCAGGAGTTGCAGCCCCCAGATGGCCTGCAAAGAAACAAAGTAAGAGCTCTGAATCTCAAGGCAGTGAGATACTGCCTTATCGATCAAATTTTATACTGGAAAGACCCCCTGGGGGTACTTTTAAAATGCATGGATCCACAGGAGGCCGATAGGATCATGGTCGAATTTCACAGCGGCCTATGTGGAGGGCACCATTCTTGGAAAACCACAGCCCACAAAATTCTCAGAGCTGGGTACTATTGGCCCACCTTGTTCGCTGATGTCCATAGAGGAGTTAGAGCCTGTATCTCATGCCAAAGATTTTCAGGAAATAAACAGCTCAAGCCTTTGCCTTTACAGCTTGTAGTTGTTTCGGGACCTTTCCAACAATGGGGCCTGGATTTTATTGGAGAAATCCACCCTGCTTCCAGCGGGCAGCACAGATGGATCCTGACTGCTACATATTTCTTTACCAAGTGGGTTGAAGCTATCCCCACCAAGAGTGCTTCCCACAAGGTAATCATTGGATTCCTGGAAGAACTCATCGTAAGGTTTGGCTTCCCAAGAAGGATTGTTACTGATAATGAAACCTCTTTCAAGGCTGAGCCATTAGCCAAGTTCTCTGAACAATTCGGGATCAAGCTGATTCACTCCACCCCATACTATCCCCAGGGCAATGGTTTAGCAGAGTCTTCCAAAAAATCCTGATAGGGATCATCAAAAGATTATTGGAGGAAAACAAAATGGCATGGAACTCAAAGCTGAAATTTTCTCTATGGGCCGATCGAGTGACCACAAAGAAATCTATAGGCCTCTCCCCTTTCCAGTTAGTTTATGGAGCAGAAGTCATCTTCCCTTCTTAGTTGGCCATTCCCGTAGCAAAATTCTTCCAGGATTATCAAGAAGAGCCCAATGATATGATCCAAATAATTCATCAGCTGATAGAAGTCCAGCAGGCTAGAGAGCAGGTAATGATTAGAATTCAGGACCATCAGTAGAGGATCAAGCAGGTTTTTGATAAGAAGGCCAAGAAAGAGGAGTTCCAGATAGGAGACCTGGTACTGAAATGGGATGCTCCTAAGAAGGACAAGGGCAAACACGGCAAATTTGAATCCCTGTGGATCGGGCCTTTCAGAATCTCTGAGGTTTTCTCAAATAAAACGTATAGGTTGCAATATTTGGAAGGCGAGGAAGTTTTCAGCAGCCCAGTAAATGGGCATTTTCTTAAAAAATGTTTTGTCTGAGCCTTCGGTGGCTCCTATGTTTTGTAAATATTGTCCTTTCTGTTCTTCGTTTTCACTTTTATTGTTTTGGCTTAGTAAATGACTCCATAGCCCAACAACAAGGCACTGAAACTGCAAAATGAGTCCTTAGAGCATCACAGGGACGAATCTATCCCCCATGGAGCATAATGTTAGTAACATTTCTCGTCTGAAGCACAAGAGCGATCAGGTCTGCAAGTGGCGCGATGAGCACCGAGCGCAGCTCACAGACAAAATCCATTTCAAGCCTAAATCAAGCGAGCAAGCAGTCTGATTTCAACGCTCAGGATGAATCCAAAGGATCAGATCAACGATTGGCGGGAAATCGCGGTTAGTGAAGTTGCGTCGAGGTTAGCACAATGGATAGCGCCCATATCATGTGCAGGAATGGATGGCAACCGTTCATCCCAAAGGACATGTGGCACGAGATCTGGTCACGTCGGCTTTTCGGCGGTCGTGAGTTCAAAGGGTGAAGGTTTTATGTCGTTGCACATCTCGAAACCCCGAACCCCGAAGTGTCGATAACACCTAAATTCGAGCCCACGGTATCGGGGGGCAGTCTCAATCGTCCATCTAAAATGAACACTTGGCGCGTGATTAGGCTCCCCGCCTTTTCGCCCATTGCAATTTCGAAGCGCAAGAAGCATCTCCCTCATATCCCCTATGGATCAGGACTTTTAGAATCTCTGAGGTTTTCTCAAATAAAACATATAGGTTGCAATATTTGGAAGGCGAGGAAGTTTTCAGCAGCCCAGTAAATGGGCATTTTCTTAAAAAATGTTTTGTCTGAGCCTTCGGTGGCTCCTGTGTTTCGTAAATATTGTCCTTTCTGTTCTTCGTTTTCACTTTTATTGTTTTGGCTTAGTAAATGACTCAATAGCCCAACAGTAAGGCATTGAAACTACAAAATGAGTCCTTAGAGCATCACAGGGACGAATCTATCCCCCATGGAGCATAATGTTAGTAACATTTCTCGTCTGAAGCACAAGAGCGATTAGGTCTGCAAGTGGCACGATGAGCACCGAGCGTAGCTCACAGAAGAAATCCATTTCGAGCCTAAATCAAGCGAGCGAGCAGTCTGATTTCAACACTTAGGATGAATCCAAAGGATCAGATCAACGATTGGCGAGAAATCGCGGTTAGCGAAGTTGCATCGAAGTTAGCACAATTGATAGCGCCCATATCATGTGCAAGAATGGATGGCAGCCGTTCATCCCAAAGGACATGTGGCACGAGATCTGGTCACGTCAGCTTTTCGGTGGTCGTGAGTTCGAAGGGTGAAGGTTTTATGTCGTTGCACATCTCGAAACCCCGAACCCCGAAGTGTCGATAGCGCCTAAAGTCGGGCCCACAGTATCGGGGGGCAGTCTCAATCGTCCATCTAAAATGAACACTTGGTGCGTGATTAGGCTCCCTGCCTTTTCGCCCATCGCGATTTCGAAGCGCAAGAAGCAGCTCCATCATATCCCCAATGTGCGAAGCAACGAGAGCATCTAGGAATTGGGGCCCACAGCATCATCGGGTGAGTTCAGAGCCGTCAGATCTTGGGGGACGCACGTCGCCAACTCAAGCCTCTCGGCGTTTCGCTCATCGCGATTTCAAGGGACAGGGATCAGCCCCTTCCTATTCACGAATGTCGAAAGGTCCTTTGAGAGTAAACACAGGGTCACAGCTGGTGGTCACCTGGGAAATAAAAGAGTTGTGCAAAGGGGGCCAAAGGCGTCGGGTCCAGTCATTGAAAGGTTCATCGCGTTCTCCGGGTGCCATTTGATCCGACCTTGAGCCTATTTTCACTTGAAGTAAATGAAGGTAAGAAAGAGTGGTTGAAACCTCTCTTCATGCATTAAGTGCAAGATATGGAGAGCTTGGACAGTGGTCTGCTCGAGAGAGTCCTGTGTACCATTTTCTCCAAAGAGGCCATGCCTAGTCTTCAATTAGCCAAAGGAGGTCTGCACAAGCTAACTTGGCACTTAATGGCTCAGCTACTCCCCTTGCAAGAGCCATGCACAGTTAAGGTGGCATTTGACAGGGATTATCCGTCCGAATTTGGCTGAAAAGACACCATGCCTTGGATGGCTAAACATGCCTCTATTAGGTGAATTTTCCTGAGTATATAGACTCATCCTTTGTATTTTGTAATCTATCGATGGTAGAGCAAAGCTCCCGACTGTAAAGTTTTAATAGACATTCTATCTTTCTGGTTATGCATCTGTATGTGAGATTTCTTATTCTATGACAGACAGTCTTTCTTACTCCATCTAATTTTCATCTCATGCTGAGAGAGTTCGTGAACGACTGATTCATGTGAATGATTCAATCATGTTACGATAAAGGATTTATTGTTGCATTGTTGTATTCTCCGGTGTTTTGCATTTGAATGTAAGAATATCTTGCATTTAGATGCCTTTCTCCTACAGTAAGTTAGAAACCAGATGTTTACGACAAACCCTAGCAGTTCTCTTATACAAGTCTTCCCCCTACTCACCCTTACTACAACTTATTGTCTGTTGTTTACCTAAGACCCCACTTGACTATGCATGCCTGGCCTAGTTTCGGAGTTAGAACCACACCGTCTTGAGTTAACTTCCATTCGATCACCCCATTAAACAAATCATGACATAAACTGATGGGCATCAGGCTCTGCTCCTACTACAATCTAGGGATGAATTCCGATGCTAACAATAATGATAGACCAATCTCAAATATTTTATACTCAAAACTCAGAGTTATAAAATACAGTCAAAACTGATCTCAAAATAATTCTCTTGGGATTTCTAAAAAATGTAGAGTCAATTACAAAGCCTTGAAATTTAAATATGTTTGTCCTTAGAAATGGGATTGGGGCTCTCGTAGACCATAAAGAAAATAGAAACAAGAAATAAGCTACGAAAAGAAGACGGTAGGTGATCACATAGTAGCAATACCTGGAAAGAAGGCATGAAGAAGTTATCAGATTTTGGTTAAACCTTTCTAGTCAAAGAAGAGGAGTAACTCGATGAAAAACTGATAAAGAAAACAAGATGTGATTAGCATAAACTTACTATGATGGTCTCTCTCCTTTGTTCACTTGCTTTCTGTTGTCCTTTTATCGTCCTCATTGACCATTATAGGAACCATCTCAATTGTTGCTTCTTGGCCTTCTTTAGTGTAATGATCCCAAGCCCAATCCTGGCTTGGAATCACTAACTACCACTGGTTTGTCGATGTGCAGGTGTTTATTGAGTTATTAAGTGCATACAAGATTCATTCACACATGAAGATCATCATACATTCAAGATATAGAAGCACAAGCAAAGATATGACCCTTTTATTATAAGCAATGTAGGATCAATACAATAGATAGCCGATCTGGCATAAGCTTCAAATGGCCGTACAAACAACAGATATGAGTTGCTACAAAATGCTCCCGACAATACAAAAGAAGCCTCTAAAGGCTGGATAAGTAACGAATACCAGTACCAAGCAGATCTGAATGTCAAATCCTCCAACTAGAGAGTGCCATGCTCCAAATGGGGACTGAAGCCCTCAATAATTCGGCCCTGATGGAAGAATGCTCCAAATGAGCCTAAACTTGGTCAAGTAATAGATCAGGGTAGTGGGATCCTCCTCCTGAAGTTTCAAGCCCAACGTCCAAGGAAAACCTCTCCAACTGAGAAATCTTCTAAGAGAGTTGCGCCCTCCTAAATGGCTAAATTGAACCCTCCTCAAGAGTATGGTGTGCCCTTGCTGGAAATTCCCCAACAGTACGACGTTGCTATCTTCTGAAGCTCTAGAAGGGAATATGCTGAGAATAGAATGGTGTAGAGGAATATTTTATCCCTGAGACCAAGCTGTGGAACAAGGTGAGTGGATATTTCACCACTGAGTTGCTCACAAGGGTTTGTACAACAAACCCCCAAACTGAATTCTCAAGAGCACTAACAAGAAATATACCAAAATCCAAATGCCTAATAGGTGCACCCCAGCCTCTTACTTATACTTTTTCCTTCTGATTCTCTGTTGAGTTAGGTTAACTCCCAGTGTTAGCTTATATTCTTCTGTTGAGTTATCTTTTACTCCTTTTATCCTTTTTCTTTCTCAAGTCAACTTAAAAATATAGCTTTAGTGTAGTTGACCTTCCCCCTCAGTGTGAGACTATGACCTAGTGGGGGTGCCCAGGCCACTGAGTCTCCTCATCACCTCTCTAAGAGTTGGGGAACATTACAGTCTCCTCTGCTTGAAATTGCTTTTCCTCAAGCAATTCCAAACCTGCTTCTCTGACCACGTGCTCCTTTTCCCAAGTGGCATCCTCAATGGGTAAATCCTTCCACCTGATCAGGTACTCCTTGATGCTTCGATTTCTGAGCCTCTTCTCTCGAATTTCCAATATCTCTTCTGGAATTAGAACAAGTTGTCCCTCTTCATCCATGGGGGGTAATACCTCAATAGGTTTGATGTGTTGGCTGAGGGATTTCTTAAGATAGGAGACATGGAAGATGTTGTGTATTTTGCTTCCCTGTGGAAGCTCTGGCTCATAAGCTACGGACCCTATCTTTCTATTGACCCTATAGGGCCCAAAAAAATGTGGCTGCAGTTTCTCCGCTCTGCTTCTTTTAATAGAAGCCTGCCTGTATGGTTGCAGTCTTAGATAGACTAAGTCGCCAACCTCAAAGGTATGATCAACTCGGTGCTTGTCTGCTTGGACCTTTTGTTGGTTTTGTGCCCTTTGCAGATGATCCTTCAGTTCCCTGAGAATATCTTGGCTCTACTCGATCCAATCCTGTACCATAGGTGCCCTGCTGTCACCAAATGAAATCTCCACAAACGATAAAGGATCATATCTATACAAGGCTTAGAATGGTGACATGCCAATGGACATGTGCTGGGTGGTGTTGTAGCAATACTCTCCCAGATGCAACCATCTGGCCCATGCTTTTTGTTGCCCCGCCACATAGTTTCTGAGGTAGCCCTCTTGTTGACTATCTCTGTCTGTCCATCCGTTTGAGGGTGATAGCTGGTGCTAGGGGTCAAGGCCATACCAACCAACCTGAATAACTCCTGCCAGAAAGTACTCATAAACTTGCTATCCCTATCACTGACAATGGTCTTGGGTAGGCCGTGCAACCTAAAAATATCCCTGAAGAACAGTTCAGCCACCTGTGCTGCACTGAAGTCAGTAGCTATGGCGAAGAAATGTGCAAACTTTGTTAACCTGTCCACCACTACAAATATGCAGTCCTTCCCTTGCGTCTTTGGCAGTCCAATGATGAAATCCATGGATATGCTTTCCCACTTATGCTCTGGAATGGGCAAGGGTTGCAAGAGTCCTGCTGGGTGCGTGTGCTCATCCTTGTTTGCCTAACATATAGTACACTCTTTGACATGCTTAATCACATCCTCCTTGAGACCCTTCCAAGAGAACCTTTCTCTCACCTGCCTGTACGTCTTGTTGATTCCCTGATGTCCTGCCATTGGTGAGTCATGGCACGCCTGCAATACTTAGCCTTGAATGTCGATCCAAGAACCAAGAAGATTTGGTCTTTGTAGTAGATGAGGTCATTTATAACCTTGAAATCTTCATCTTGTACCTATCCATCCAGTAGTTGGCACACAAATTGATCCTCTGCATACTCCATCACCAGATGGTCTTTTTAGTCAACTGTTACCCCTGTTATGGCAAAGATGGATGGCCTCCTGGATAAGGCATCAGCCACCACATTGTTCTTCCCTTTGAAAAAATCAATATCAAAGTCATAGGCATGTATTCTGCTTACCCATTTTTGTTGCCTCTCGTTCAAGTCCTTCTGTTCCAATAGATATTTGAGATTGTTATGATCTGACTTGACCACAAACCTGGCACCAACCAAGTATTGCCGGAATTTAGCTAGTGCATGCATGATAGCCAACATTTCTTTGTCATAAATGTTGTAGAGTAGTTCAGGACCCCTGAGCTTCCGACTCTTTAAATTTATCAAATACCTCAGTTTTCTTTCTAAGAAAATAAATCCATGTGTTCCTTGAAAAATCATCTATGAAAGAAACATAATACATAGATTTACCTAGGGATGGAACAGGAACAGGTCCAAACACATCACTATGTATCAACTCTAAGATCCCCTTTGCTCTTGTAGCACCAGATGGGAATCTTACTTGATTATGTTTACCATATATGCAATTTTCACAGAAATCAAAATCCAGAGTGCAATTAGACATACCTTCAACCATACCTTTACCGTGTAGTGTTCGAAGGCCCTTTTCTCCAATATGCCCCAGTCTTTGATGCCACAACACAATCTTCTTTTCTGGGACAGTATTAGTCTTGTCTCCTTCATTTTTCTGCTCAAGGACAATAGAATTGTTACACCCATTAGTATAAGTGCTTCTCAACAACTTGTACAGATTTCCACAATGAATTCCCCTCATCAACACCATTGCTCCTCATACCATCTTGCAAGTGTTCTTTTCAAATACAGTTTTCACTCCTGCATCACCCAACTTGCTTACATATATTAGGCTCCTGGCTAGTTTTGGAATGTGTAGAACCCCAGGTAGAGTTCTAATCCTTCCATCGTTTAGCAGCAACTTAACCCTTCCACGTCCCAAGATTTTTGTTGTCGATTCATCTCCTAGGAATACATCGCCAACATCATATTTTTCATATTCAGAGAACCACTCCCTGTGAGGATTCATATGGTATGATGCACCTGAGTTGATCAACCATACATCATGGTCTGCATGTGTACTTGTAGATGCTAGGTAAACATCACCTCCTTCTTCAGTGGAGATTTTTGCCTCTGTGGAAGAGGTACTATCAGATCCCTTTGGTTTTTCGGCCTTCTTAGACTTGCAATCTTTCTTATAATGCCCTGTTTTACCACACTTCCAGCATTTCCTCAAAGATTTTCCTGGAGACTTAGATCTACCTATAGATTTAGATCTCCATCCCGAGGGCTTACCAGGGTTCCTGTCTTGGGTATGCCCTCTTACAAATAAAGCATCTGTGTTGTGACCATCCATGCTTTTTTGCTTTATCTCTTCAGATAAAAAGGATGCAACTACATCCTCATACTGCAATGTAGATTGAGTGGTACTACCTATTGCTACAACCAGATTATCCCAAGAGTCTGGCAAAGAACATAACAAAGTAATACACTTATCTTCTTCTGCAATCGTAATATTAACAGATCCAAGTTGACTTACCAGAGTATTAAAGGCATTTAGATGTTCTGTCACAGAATCTCCATCTTCCATCCTAAGATGATACGGCTTCTTTCGAAGAAACAACTTGTTTACCAGGGACTTTGATTGATACAAATTCCCTAACTTATCCCATAGTTCCTTGGTTGTAGATTCTCCTGAGACATTTAACAACACCGAATCTGCCAGGCAGAGTCAAATAGTACTCCTTGCTCTTCTGTCCAACTTGTCCCAATCTTCCTTCAACATACCAGTAGCTGGTGCACTAGTAGTTTGTGTACTAGTAGGTTGTGTACCAATAGCCTGTGTGCTAGTAGACGGTGTACCAGTAGGCTGTGTACCAAGATCCACAACGATCCATTGTTCTTTTTCTACAAGAAGGTCCTCCATCTTGAGCTTCCATAGCTCAAAGTTTTTACTGTTGAACTTCTCTATCTCGATTCTAGATGAGCTCGTCATTCCTCTTTCTTTACTCGAATCTCCACTGCAAAAGCTCCCACTAAACCCAGGTTTATCACAGACCCAAGATAAACTTGATCTATCAAGACTGAACCAAACCCTCAAGAACAAAGGCATCCCTCTGAAGCCAAAAACGAGCTCTAATACCACATGTAAGTTTTAAACCTGCGAAGTAAAGCAATGCATATAGATTCTTAAGCAAGACAAAAATTAATCAATGGCTCATACACAGAGTACACAGAGATTTTATATCGGAAACCCTCAATCAGGAAAACCTTTCTTATATTCATTATATCAAATTTCACCATTCACCATACAATATATACAATGTTTTTAGGTATTCCGTAGATACCAAAACCCTAATCCCTTAATCCGGGATTAATTTACAAAACCGCTAAAAATAGAAAAATCCGCTAAAAATAGCAAGAACCGCCCAATCTAGACGCAGTTATCGAACCTGACGCACCCACACACACATGCAAAGAATATAACACATACCCAACATTGTTTCCATATACTGCACGAACGTTGGGCATTCGTTCTTGTGGTGTCCTTCCATTCTACATGTAGTACACCAAACAACTTCTCGTTTGTCCTTGATTTTATTCTGGTTCAACTGGAATGTTAAGTTATTCATATCCTCCTTCAGTTCTTCAATGGTTGGATCCATCTACTAATACTGGTTTTCTTCCAGTTGCAAGGTTTCCTGTAGAGCCTCTGCCTGCGTCTAAAAATTTTGATGTCACAGTGGGTATTTTAAGTGTGGGAGAAGTGAGTTGACGAGCATGTGCCTATGTTGCATATCAGTCATGAAATATTTCAACTTTCCCTTCAGTCACTTGAATCTCTGGTCAATATCCCATATGGATTCTCCCAGTTTTTGTCTAATTTCGATCATCTCGTTCATATACTGATCTTTTGAACTTGGATTCTAGAACTTGTTTATCAATAGTTTATTGGTGTCTTCAATTGTTTTGGTTGTCCCTGGTGGATTGTTTGTAGCTAAACTCATGTACCAATCCAGTGCGCGATCCCTTAGCGTAATCAATAACTGTGCCAGTTTAGTATCTTCGTATGTGAGTTGTTTTGCTTCCCAAATCTTCTCACAAATGAACAAATGTTTTTCCAGGTCCTCTGATGCTTCTCCTTTAAATTCTGGTAACCTGATGGTGGGATCGTGTCCTGCCATTTTGAACGTTGAGCTACTACCTCCGCATGGTGTAGATACTTGACTAGTGTTGCCTGAACTGGATCTCCCAGTTGTTTTTCCTTGTGTATATGTACTTCATGTTGTCTAACTTCTTCCTAACTTCAGTTTTCTAAACGGTGGTGTTCTCTTTGGTGTGTTAGTCGCACATGGGTTTATGGGTTCCACACTGACATTAATATGGATAGGATTGTTTCCTTCTCTTCCCATTCTTGGACCTCTCATATTCCTCTTGTATGTGGCACGTAGGATTTCCACAATCTTCTCCACAACCCAGATATCCTCTACCTCTTCCTCGCCACTCGCCAAGCCTTCCCTCACGGCTATGGCTCTCTTCTTGGTATTCACCTTGTATTGGTAGGGTACTTCGCTATGCGTCTTTCCATCTGTCGCCATGATACGCTTGATCTAGTCGTCATCCATCATGATTGGGTCCAAGGGATCCTCCTTCTTTCCCTTATCCTTTCCTCCTTCCATCTCTCCTCTTTCTGTCAGTGCTTCCCCCCTTCCCCCATGCACGCAGGGAAGTTTAGTTGTGTGACTCCATCATCATTACACCTTTGTTGTAAAGTAGTATCTTAATAGAAGTATACAACGATATAATGTACCTTCCCCGAGGTCTGCATAGAAACTCTTTATCTCTTGCACTGTACAACTTCATTGTGTTGACTATAAACTCTATTATAAAGCCTGCCACAATATTGTCAAGCCAAAAATCTACTGCGTAGGTGAATTTATTGTTCACCTGTTGTAACTGCTCAATCTGAACTGGGGTCCAATCTAATTGTTGGATCCGGTTCATTGCATGGGTATCCTTCAACCTTAGTATCCACTCCTGCAGTAAGTGTGGAAAATCACAAAAAAAAACTTCATGCAAATCAGTAAATACATATTTCTCAAGATATTTGCGAGGTGTTACTCGGGGGTTTCTGTTATCTTTTTGTGCAAACTCGAGCTCTTTTGTCCTTATCCATCTTTCGATCTCTACTTTTGTGGGATTCCACGGTGTCAACATCCCCTTCTAGTGGCTCATTTATTTCTTTTATTCTTTTTTATTCCCTTGCTCCGCCTCCCATAGATGTTACGTATCTTTTAACAGATCTTCAACGTCTCTCATCTACTCAATCCTCTACTGTTCCTACCAATAGCAACAAAACCATTTGTTGTTTACACTTACTTATATCCTGTTTGAGTTTTTAGTGAGTGACCCAAGGTTCATGTATGCACGGTGTTCCAACAAAATCATCTAAAACTATCGACCCCCCTCGTAAACTAGAAGGTAACGCAGCGCACAAGGTGCACTAGGTCGTCTCACCCAAGATAGTATTAATGGGTGGCTACAATACTCATGTTTTTTTAGCCTAGGATTGAGTGAAGGATATGAGAACTGTACGCCAAGAGTTGTATTTAATGCAATACATTGTTATTACGAATTCGCAAGAAATATAATAACTCATTCATTTAGAAAATCAATATCTACTGAAGACTATAAAGAAATACATGAATTCAATCACATAACACAGACGTTATCGTGGTTCACCCCCCTTGGGATATGTCCACAAAGATATGGTTCTTATCTCTTTTATTATAGTCGTTTTGTCACTACAGTGTCACGCACTTTACAACTCTTCTCAGTCAAGTTAATATCTAGTATGAGGCGGACTAGGTCGCACCAGGCTCCTCAGCCTGTGATATAACCCTCAAGATCTACCCTCCTCAGCCCCTTCTATCTCAACAGCTTACAAAATTAGGTCATACATCAAAATATTACATAGCATCTGCTTACTTGTATTTGGTTCTCTATATCTCTATCAACTCACTCCACTCACTCTCTCTATGAGACCTAGGTATCTATATTTATACATTTTTGTCTCATCAACCGTTACAATACATTGAAAACACCCTAAACCTAACGTCGTTAGGTCTTCCATGCATGTGTGTGTGTTGCTCTCCCTTCTAGTTGTTGCTTCCCTCGTGTGTGCCTTCTTTCCCAAAATTGCCTTTCTTTCTTCTTTGGCCTGCTTCCAACACCATTCTTACAACCGGTGTATCAGGAAGCTCCTCTCACATAGGAGTTAACCACGAGGTCACATTGGGACAAATAGGGAGATTACCTCTATCTGCTTGTTTTGGTGTTTGTGGTACCAATGTTATTGCTACGTATACGAGGGTCTCATTTATTTACACCTTCAACACTTCAGGCTTAGTTACCCTACCCTTATGTGTGGTCAGACTTACAATTGTTCACCCGATCATTGATTGTGAGGTGGTGGCCTTAGTGACCACTCCTATGTAGCCACATAGGTCACTACAAGTGGGACGTTCCTATAGTACCTGGGGCATATGTTCGTTCATGGGCTCAATTCCCCTGGAGGGTACTTGCACCAGTCAAGGATGTTTTGTGTAGATCATCATAATTGCTCCTCATACCTTAGCTAGTCAATCTTGTGGGGACTTCATCTACCCCATAGGGTTGGTTTTTGGAAGGCCCCTGAGCCAATTGGTTTGCTTGTTTTTAGCCTATATTTTATTATGGGTGTGCTTTTTGAATTCTGAGTCTAGGTTGGCCTTAGGTTGAATTGTGTTTCGAATTTCACATATTACATTCACCGTGGCTAAATTACCACGTCGGTTCTGTCGACAATGTGGAATTGATCCAATCACAAAGACGAAACCGCATCTAAAGCAGTGTGAGACAGGAGACAAAGAATTCAAAGGGCCTAAACTTTGGTTTGATGAGACTGGTTTCATTGAAGTAGAAATAGAAACGGTAGATGGACATCCTCTGCTGAATTTCAATCCTCCTTTGACTGAGCCATACTCACCTCTATTTGTCCAGGTTGGAGAAATTTTTAGTGAGCCTTTTTTTTTGTTTAGTCATCCTCCCACCATGTCTAGACCAAGTGTGTCATCTAGTGTAGTTGTGCCTATGAACCTTTCATCAAGTGGGACAGGGGGAAACTCCCTTGGAGGCATCCCTGTGATGTCCAATTTACCACCCCTTAGCTCCATTGGACCCACATCATCCATACCATTTTCTATTGGTCCCTCGATCCAGGGGAGGTCAGTTGTGTCATCATTTCCATCCGTTAGTATACCTAGCATTCTTGCATCCATCCCATTCACTTCAATTCCCACTTCTATATCTTATTCTGGTGGGGGTTCGAGCTTTGGTTTTAGCATGGGAGGTGGAAATCCTTCTACCTCCGCCAATCCTATGAGTGGTCTGGTAGGTGTACCTTTTGGGTGGAGTATCCCTAGTGATTTTGGGGTTGTCCCTAGTTAGGATGGGGGCAACAATACATCAAGAGGTTTCAAATTTCCATGGGTTAGTACACCTTTCCATCGGGGCACATCCCTTGGGGGTAATGTTTCATTGTGGGGAGGTTTTCCCTTTGTTAACACATATGGTATTGGGGGTTTCTTCCCTGGGAATAACTTTGGGAATATTTTTTCTGGAGGGTTCACATTTACCCCTAGGAGAAAACCCCCTAGGGCAATGTTTGGTTCTGGGAGTAGCCATGCTCCTGGAAGTGCCAACATTCCTGGGGGCACTCTCTCTTCGGGAGATCATAAACCCTTCAGTAGTATGAATATAGGGGGGTTGCAAGTTCCATCTAGGACAACAGAGACTTCACCTCCCTCCCAGTATTCATTTGCATCACTGTCATTCCTCGCAATGTTAGACTTACCTGATTTGTCATGATTGACAAATGAACCTATTTCCCATGACCCTTCATGGTTGGTAATTCCTACCAATCTACCTTCAGATATCCTAAAGTTCAATGGTAAGCCGGGAGAGGACCCCTCCATGCACATCATGACATACCACTTATGGTGCTTGTCCAACTCTTTGATGGATGATAGTGTGAGGTTGCATCTTTTCCAAATATCCCTAACCAAATCTACCGCTAAATGATACATTGACTTACAAGGTAGTTCCTTTAAAATATTTAATGACTTGGAAATGGCCTTCTTAATGCATTACCAATTGCCTATACGGTATGAGATAGGGAAGGATCTATTGACTTCATTGCATCAAGATAATGCCACCCACATTTCCAATCATATACATGAATGGAAGCGAAGACATAGGATGGTAAAGACCTAGATTCTGGAAAAACTCCTCATTTAGTGGTTCACAAAGTCCCTCTTACCACCCATTTCCCAAGACATAGCTATGGCCAGGGTAGCCACTGAGGAGCAGGCCATTTTTCATGCCCAAAACTTAGATTTAATTTATTCGTAGTCAAGTATACTTTATGACATCATATTAAATGCTCCTAGGCTGTCGAAAAATTTAAGGAAGCCAAACCCTGGACCCCATGTCGATGGTGTGGTTGGTTATGTTTCTCATGCCTCTGTAAACTAGTTATTTGATTAGATGGTTCAGATGTCTATTAAATCATCTTCTGGTACTAGTGCTCAAATTGTCGCAGTCCCTACTCAGACCTCTCAGGTGAATTCAGTGCAATCCATGCAATCGAAAAATCCTCAACAACCTAGAAGAAAGAAGAAAAGGAACAAGATGAATAATCCTAATGCTAAGAAAGAGACTTCTCCCACCCAAGACACCTAGGAGGGAGGCATTGAGGAGAAAAAGAATATTTGGTTTCCCTACACGATTTGTGGGGAGGAACACCCTACTCACTAGTGTCCTCAGAAGGATGAGATCCATATATTTTTGGCACAACAACGGGCCCCCCAACAACTTGATATCTTAACCCATCCTTTCCCCCCTCAAACTCAACATATGATTGCCACAAATCTTTCCCCTCCACAAGAGGGCATGGTAGAAGCCCCTCACCATGAGGGGTCTTCCTTGAATTCTTTTGTGTTCATGTGTGACCAAATGGTCAATTTACAAACTTGATCCAAAAACTATGAAATTCCCAAGACTTCCCACGTCGCACCCAAAGAATCATCTTCTTCTAGCTTGGTGGCCCTCTTCATAATGAGAAGCCATCCTTTGACACACTTCTTCACCCCATGAAGGACGTTCTTTGATGCACGACACATAATATAAATACAGGAGCTACCCACAACTACAATATTGTGGAAGACTTATCCCAGGCACCATGTGTCATGTCTTCTCTCGAAGTTCTCCAAATATACCCAATGCAATGAAAAGCCTTGTTTTCTACCATAGGCGAGGTCGATCCCTCAGAGTCGAGCTTGATAACTTTTGAAATTGCTTAGGTTACTCATAGACTCTACCATCAAGTGTCCTTCCAAATCAAAGTGAAAACGATGGGTAAAAACATCTTCTGAACCATGGTCGATGAAGGAGCCGTGACTTGAAGAGTGTTTATTTCTTGCTGGAAGTCCATTGGCTCTCCTAAGCTCGATACATCTATGACAATATTGACAGAATTCAATGGGCATATGTTCCAACCCCATGGAATAATCACCACCTTACCCATCAATTTAGGTGGTAATACTATCTTTGTTGTTGTGGAGGTTGTCGATGCACCTCTTGAGTACAATTTGTTACTCGGGCGTACTTGGTTCTACAAGATGGCTACAACTATATCGTCATTATTTATGGTCTTACACTTCCCTCGTCAAGGGAAAATATTGATGATTGATCAGTTGGCATTCTGTACTCCATACATTGGATCCAATGTGAGGTCTAATGTGCCCTTTTTCAGTGATACCCAACAATCTTATATGAACATTGGTGTGGGGATGTTCAAAGATCCTTCACTTATGGGAGTATTTTCTCTTCCCCCACCATATCCTACTACAAACAATTCTCATATCAACATGATTTCATCATTTACTAGTGGATCCATTGGGTCTTCTGATCCTTGGGTGGTATTTCACCCTAAGGATATTGATTCTTTTGGAGAGTCCATGTCGCTTACTCCAGTTGAGATTATTTATCAAGCGATCTAGTTGGTGTCTATTGGCCTTGATTTGGATTCCATTCAGAATGAGGGATCCAATCAATACCCAAATCCCTCTTGGGTCATAAATCTTCTTCCTGTTTCAAATGACTTCCTTTATCTCGAACTTCCATCCGATGAAGTTCTTGTGGAGGTCATGGATTCACTTGATATGCCATGGGAAGATGTATACCATCACACATATTTTATTTTCGATTTGAAACGATTTGAGGATGACATTTAAAATCCTGTAGGCACCGGTCGTGTTCAATGGTCCCAATCTCCCATTATGATTCATGATGTTTTATCATAAGGGAATTTGGAAAACATCTCAAAAAATATACCCATTGACATTTCCCAGAAGCCATGTGTCACAGAACACATTTTGATAGGTGTTGATTGTTCATCCCAAGAAATTGAAACATACACAGCCCTATTCAAATAATTCCTTGATGTTTTTGCTTGGTTCTATGAAGATATGCTTGGTATTGACCCCAATATTATTGAGCGTGAAATCAAGATGTATCAAGGAGCCAAGTCGGTCTTGCAGAAGCTCTAACTAGTCAATCTAAAGAAAGAAATTTCCATCAAGGCGGAGGTCGAATAATGTCTTTGTGCATAGTATATCTATCTGGTTCCCTTGACCGAATGGGTTTCTAACATAATTCTGATCACTAAAAAACATGGCACAATTAGGGTCTGTGTCAATCATAGGGATTTGAACAAGGCTTGTCCAAAGGATAATTATCCAACCCCATTCATTGATCAGATAATCGATGAGTGTGTTGGTAGTGAAATATTCTCGTTTGTGGATGGTTTCTCCGACTATAATCAAACTCACATCAAACCGGAAGATCAACACAAGACTGCCTTCATTTTTACTTAGGGTACTTTTGCTTATAATAAGTTTTCTTTTGGTGTCAAAAATGTTGGAGCCACCTTCCAATAGGCCATGTCATATGCTTTCCACGACATCAAACAAATTGTAGAAGCATACTTTGATGATTTTGCTACTCATTCCAAGCAATGCGAGGATCATCCTGGTCACTTGCGAGCCATTTTCACCCAGTGTTGATACTATAGTATATGTTTGAATCCACATAAATGTATATTTTGTGCGATGTCTGGGAGACTGCTAGGCTTCATTTTTTCCAAGTATGGGATCCTGGTAGATCCTTTGAAGGTCGAGGTTGTTAGCATCAGAAGTCACTCCTGGATTGCTTGCAGGAGAAGAGCCCGACACCTATCAGTTTTATGTCACGATAGTTTTAATGGATGATCAGATGGGGAGAGACTCGAGGAAATATCATTCTAACTCAGGGACTGGGTCTGGCATGTAAGGAACAAAGGAGGTCTTGATCAAACTTCAGCCAATGGGTTGATTAAAAGATGAGCAGGTGGAAGACTTGGTAAGAAATATGAACAAACAACTTTAGGCAACGGGCTTCCAGCAGTTTGCAGAGGAAAGACTCTGAATGAAAGATCCTCTTGGTTCAGAGTCTCAAGAAACTGAAAGGGGACTTGACTGGATCCTCCAATTCCAAGTCACTCAGCGCTGGGAAATCACAAAAAATCGATTAGAAACAACGTAACTGCTACAATGATCCACTCCAACATCATCCTATAACAGCTACAACTCGACTGTATCCTCCAATTCTGAGCTGTTCTAATACAGTGTGAACAGAGACGTGAAAGAAACTGACGTTCATAAGACAAGAAGTCTCAAAAGTCCATACATAACCAGAATATCAGTGCCTCATTAAAGCTTTACAACCGGGAGCTCTGCTCAACCATCGATAGATACAAAAATGGTGAAAACGCCTACATATACTCAAAACAACAACAACAACAAAATCGAGACGTTGCATTAACACTTTGCATCTGCATGGCTTTTGACAACCTGCTCTTGCAGTCTCTGAGTGATCGTGCACTTGTGGCAGACGCAATCGAACTCCTGACAGTTCTGTGGGTGAATCGACGTGCTCTTAATTCGTCGTCGGACTTTCCCATTATGGCGGAAGTGATGTCTAACCACCACCAACTACCTCAATAACTGCTTCATTGGGATTGAGGATGGCCCGGCCAACTCGGCACCTTTGGGGCGTGGAAGGCCCCTCGCGCTGCCACCTTATGAATTGCCTGATGAATAGGCGTGGAGGCCAGCGCGAAGAATGGGGCACATAATAGGAGTGGTGGCGCCAAAACCATGAGGGTGAGATAAGAAGTGATGAGGTGTGAAAGATGTTACAGGGGAAGACACATGGCAGGTGATGAGTGGATGGTGAGATGGGGGGAAAGGACCACCTGGACCAGAAAAGGGGAGGTGGACAGGCGTCGGTGGATGAGGAAGGGCTAAGGGGAGCGAGCTTCATCGCACGGCCAGGAGGAGAACATATGGCAAGGAGAAGGATGGCACAAAAAGCTACACGACAGGAAAGGGGCCCACGTTCGTTAAACGCAGAGAGACAAAGGATGTCTGGATTGCCTGTGCGCCATTGATCCGGGCGCTCTAATCGCAGCCCTTGGGGAGATGCGTCTTCAATTCTGGACCCCCCCCTTCCGCTTAAAGGTAGAAAGGCGGGGGGGTCCGGAAT
>ML789946.1:82186-94199 GCA_009831015.1 Picea engelmannii
ACCCCCCCCCCCTTTACAAGTAATGTCGCTAACAGAGTCTATTGTCAATTTTCCTCCTCCTCACACTATTAGCCAACTCCAAAATTTACAAGGGAAGGAAAAAATTTTGTGTAGATTAATTGCTAACTATGCTGAGATCATAAAAGGTTTTATGTGATTGTTGAAGAAGGGTGTACCTTTTGTGTGGGATGACCATGCTCAAAGATTATTCGACACCTCGAAGAAGTCCTTGATGTTGATTCCCTTATTGATCCCTCTCGACTATGGTCGATACTTCTTTCTTTATCTTGCATCCTCTGAATCCACCATTGGCATGGTGCTCGTCCAGGAGGATGATGCACAATGAGAGCACATAATGTATTATATTAGAAAAGGAATTATTGGTCCTGAGCTTCGATACTCCCATGTTTAAAAGTTGGCCTTGGCAGCAGTATATGATGTCCAACATTTACGTCACTACATCTTGTTGCAAAAAACCATTGTCATTTATGATGCCAACCTGATGCAACACATCCTTAGTTGTCATATCATTGGGGGCAAGTACTCAAAGTGGATTATGATCCTCCAAGAGTTTGACCTGGAGTTTCTCTCCAAGTCTAAGAAATCTCGCCTTCGCAAAGTTGATGTCTGAAGTTCCTTGAGCCAGTGAGGAACTTGTAGTTAATGACTCGTTTCCTGGTGAGTTTTTCTTCCTCATTGACTTGTCCAATCCATGGTATGGATATGTCTTTGTCTACCTCCAGACAATTTTTTTTTGTCCTCAGCTTTCTCATGATGAACGTCGACGCATAAGGCACCAATATAGACACTACATTATCATGGATGACACCCTTTATCGTTGGGGAGTCGATTTGATTCTACGTCATTTCCTTATTCATGAGGAAGTTGAATGAGTTTTGAATGATTTCCATGTGAGGGCATGTGGCGTTCATCTCTCTTGGTTGGCCACTGCCCATAAAATATTGTGCACTGGCTATTTTTGGCCCACGATCTTCAAAGATTGTATGAATGTGGTTTAGAGTTGTCATTCCTTTAAAATATTCACTCGAAGTATGTGTGCACATCCTGCCCCCCTTCATCCTATGGTGACCATTGGCCCCTTTATTAAATGGGGGATTGATTTCATGATGTGTAGTCCTATCTCGTCTAATGGTCATGGCTACATCATCATACATATTGACTACTTCACTAAATGGGTCGAGGCTATACCCACCTTTTCTAAAGACAACACCACTACTTCTCTTTTTGTGTTCAATCATATAAATGTTAGGTTTGATGTTCCTAATACCATAGTGACAAACCATGGGTCCCATTTTCATAACAAGATGATGACCGAATTAGCCGCTAGGTTGGGTTTTTTCCATGATAACTCAATGCCCTATAACACTTAGGACAATGGCAAGGTAGAAGTTGTCAATAGTGTCCTCAAGACCATGATTCAGAGGATGTTAGGGAAACACAAACAAACTGGCATCTTATGCTATTTTCAACATTATGGGATTACCATACCTCTGCCAATTCTTCCACTAGATTCACACCTTTTCAACTTGTTTACAGTATGGAGGAAGTGTTACCAATTGAATGTGAAATCACGTCATTGAAATTCATCGTAGAACTACTTCCCAATACCTATTCCGAGGAGGAGCGTCTCTTGTATTTGGACCGTCTTGATGAACAATTTTTTGATGCTACTTTCACCAATGAAACACACAAGAAGCGTGTCAAACCCCAATATGAAAATTTTTTCCATGCTCGAGTCTTTTCAGAAGGTGACTTGGTCTTGGTTTATGACTAGGATCATGACATGTTAGGAGCAGGTAATTTTGAACCCCTTTGGCATGGTCCCTACATTGTTAAACATGTCTTGAAGAGAGGGGCCTACAAGCTATTTGACTATGATGGTAATCCTCTATCGGAGCCCCGCAATGGGCTCTACCTTAAAAAAAATTATGCATAGGCCATTCAACTGCATGATGCTTTGTACATAGGTGTGTTTTGATTGGTTTGGAGTGATGTGTTTTGATTTTTGTTTGTGTTTCCTGTCTTAGCTAGCTTCTTATCATGCTTTGTACTTGATTTGTAGATGTCATCATCCTCCTCAGTCTATGTGGGATATGTTGATGGTTCCAGCCGTAGTACCCAGAACATAGTTTCCACTGATGAGATCATGAGTTCATGAGGTGTCTACCTTGGGCCTACAACCAATAATATTGTAGAAGTATAGTGCCGTCATTGAACTATTGATTGTAGCACTAGCCCTTGGAATTCATCATCTAGTTGTTAGATTGAACTCCTAGCTTGTGGTATCACAGTTGAATAGCACATATAGTGTCAGACATCCTGTCCTTTTGCGTAAGTATCTCAGGGTGCATCTTCTTGAACATACTTTGAGCATATTGAATACTGCCATGTCCAAAGAATATCTAATGTGTTGGCTAATTTGTTAGCTAATTATCTATTAGATCAGAATTTGTCTCATTAAATTAAGCATTTAATCATGCATGTACATAAACATGGGCCATCATTCACAACATTTAAACATTCATAGGTAGCAGTTGAAACAGAACATGTATATATATTGTCACAAAGTGTGATTACATATTTCCAAGGAAGTGGTGCATATACAAAATTGGGGCTCTACTGGCCTCCTGATAAATAAACGTGTTGACTGGCTAATACATGTGTTTAGTACAAAAAGGGGTGTCATCAACTACTCAATCCTCATGTTGATGGTAGCACAAAACCACCCGATCCACTTTCCAGAGAAGTTGGTGAAAGGGGTGGGAAAAACCTTCAGAGTGTCGCCACATATACGGGGGCATATATTTCTCTAGTGTGGGGGGTACTCCCTTGGTCATACCCTCCATGTTACATTGAACACGATGAAACTCTTCACTGCTACCACCTCCTTCCCCTCCTAACGACTCCTTGTCATTACTACAGCGATGATCTCGGCCCCATCCTTCCAGACGCTCCAGTCCTACATCTACAAAAAATGAAACTGTGTCAGTATCCACCCACCAAAAACATTATATATGCCAAAATACCCAAAGGAAATTCAAAAATACACTTACCTGTGGGTCCCCATGCCTTACCTAGGGAAAGTGGAAACTCTGGATCCTGGTGAAAGTTTATCCCCACACGAGGGAAATCCTCAATGCTCACGATCTAGCAATGCAGCCAGTTGATGAACCCAACCTCATAGTGATCTTGATGTTTTTAGTATGCACTCGCCAAAAACATTATATATGCCAAAATACCAAAAAAAAATGGAAATGTGAAAAAATGCAAAAACGCACTTACCCGTGGGTCCCCATGCCTCACCTCAAGGAAGTGGAAACTTTGGATCCTAACAGAATTCCATCCCCGCATAAGGGAAATCCTCGATTCACATGATTTGGAAATGCCACTAGTAGGTGAACCCAACCCCATAGTGGTCTTGATGTTGTCCCCTTAGTAGCATCACCATGTAGTAGACCCAAAACATCATTCATGGGTCTAAGGGTGTGGTGTCTCCCATCACCATCCACGACCTCAACTGAGGCACCCATTCCAAAAAAGCAGTCACTAGAAGGGAGACATATCTGAATTGCTTATGTTTTCCCTCCTTGCAATGAGTTAGTTGGCGTTTCAGGTTAGCGAGGACTCCCTCACACTAGTTGAAAATTGTGGGCTCTAAGCACATCAAATCCATCTGTATGTTGGTCCTGGACACTAGATGCAGACCTGTGGACCCGAAATCTCAGTTGATACAAAAGAGGACAGTTTTGAGTGGTATATATGTAATGTCCCATATTAGGATCTTACTACTCATCTTACATGATCCATACCGATATAACTCCTCAATAAAATCCATGATTGATCGCTCATCTCGCCCTAGTGAATAATCGACTCGCCATGGTAATCCTCCTAAGGACAGTCCAGTGAAAAAATATATATCATCCATGTCCACTTGTAGAACCTTTCCCTAAATAATAAAACATTATTGGTCATGCTCATGGTACCGAACTTGTTGTTCTAGTAAATATTCATGATATCGTATCACTGGACAGTGGAAAAACTTAAGGAGTCCACACTCCCGGAGAGATGTCAAGGTCATATTATCCCCTTATGTAGCATAATCGTCAACCTCATGGGTTATTTCCTTCCATTCAATCAAGATGACCGCTTTCCTACATCCAGGAAACAACAAATCAAGCAACCCATTAGCACCAAAAACCTATAAACTCAGCCTACTAAACCAAAAAACCAAAAAAAATTGGTTTGATAAACAAACCCTAGAAAATGTGTGCATGGTCATTTCAATCCAAGGAATTTTCCTTGGACATCGTTGGATGACCCTTACAATTCATGTGATGCCTCATGTGATCAAGATGCATCATCACATGATGATGACCTGAAAATTGGGCTCAGGGAATCACGCAATGGGTCTGCGGTCTGTGCGTTTTCTTCCACAAATCATGAGAAAAAAAGACAAGGAAATGCAGAAGAAAGGTTTAAAGTGATTACCTGGATTTGGTAGTTGGTTGAATGCTTGAAGAAAATCTCCACAATGAGCTCCACACCTACTCTTGGAAGAGGGATTTCTCCTCAAGCTCTCCACATGCCTCTCTTTCCAAGTGAAGACTGAGTTTTTACCAAAGTGAGTTTTCTTTTATAACCTTTTTGGGAAATAAAAAACTATTTTTCACCATGAGACCAAGTAAGTGGGTGTTTATTTTTATTTTAGCTCATTATTCTAATGCCATTTTCACTTTAATTGACCTTGACCTCTAGTCTATGCACCTTGAAAGGATGACGAAAAGTTTTTATGAATATGGTGACATCCACTGCACTTGAGGTACGTGTCTCTAAATTGGCATATAGGGATAGGTTTTTCCCTGCATGTTCTACCTTGCATTATTAATCATCCATACTTTCAGCACTATGCCTTAGGCTTGAACCTGGCTAGTTGTGACTTTAGCCACTCCTTTTTCACTTCGTGAAAGGTTCGGTAGTGCCTACCCTTCTTGGGCACCATAGTTAGCACCTAGATTTCCATTTATTGCCCATGTTGTGATTTCTCGTAGGCCCGAGAGCCCTCCTTTATTCTTTCCATGACTTGAATTTGAGCCTCATTCTTCTCTCTTCATCTATATTCTGGCCACATCCCGTGGGGGTTCTCGAAAATCTTTTATTGTTTCTTAATATTCGCCTATGCATTTGTTTCTCGTGTCATGCCTCTCGTTGCTACGCTGTTGTTTTCCCACATCTCGCTTACCACTATGAAGTAGCCTTGACCATCCACTTCTTGCATTATTTGGCCTCTATTTTGCATCCACCTACACAGGGAGAGAATGGTTGCTAAGAGTGGACCTCACTTGCTTTTACCACTTGCATTCATTTTTCTTAAGTTGGTTCCATGCGCTTGGAACATAGGAGCATGTTGTTAAGCCACTCATTATCTCCTGTTGAGTATATTTTTATCTCCTTTTCAGACTCATAAAAGGACACGAAAAAGGTATCGATCTTACTTGCATCATTATTTAATTCTCATTGAACCATGAAGGATACCGAGTATACTTGTGTCATTCTTTCGTGCTCGTTAAACCATGAAGGAGATGAAAAATACAAAAAAAAACAAAAAAGAGTGGGGGGGTTTTCACAGTTGATCTATTCTTGAAATGCCAGCATCATTCGAGACACCCCTTAACATGGCACATGTTTGATTCCTTCCCATCCATTTGGGTTTTAGCTTGCCTAGGAGTCATCCTAGTAATATGAGTCATAGATACTCCTTCGGTTGGTTACTCTTCCAGTCATCATGGAGAGTGCTTCAATGCCTCCTTCATTGTTTCACTATATTCATCTAGCTCTTGTGTCTTGCTGCAAGTTCACTGTTGTGTCATGATATATGTTCAAGGGAAGTTTAAGCCTGAGTCGACCATCTATTTTTTTGTTGATTTTCTTAGTCATCCATCTCTGTGTTAGTTGTGCTTTGTGATACTCTCTCTTCACATCATCTCTTGGTGTATGTTTCATGTCGATTGATAGGGGATACATCAAGGCCCTCCTTCGACGAATCTCTTCCTATCGACTTCAATACTAATTAGGAGAGGGATATAGAAACCAACTAGTACCATCAAGCTTGCAGTCCTCAGTGGCAGGCCTCCTTGTGATCAACAGTGGGTTTACATCATTGACTATTGATTAATTGATTCTATGAGTGTTCAACATCATCTCATCTATTCACACTCACTAGATTGTACTAGGTACCTTGGGGTCCATATTCATCATCGGTGGGTCCCCTCATGTCTATTAATGGTATACATCAATGAACGGTAATCAAATGGTTCCACCATGCTCGACATCATCTTCTCTATTTGCATGATGTAGATTCATACCATTGGGGTTTGGGATGAAGACCTTGGGTTGGGGGGCCACATCCTTCCTTTACAACACCCCCTCCCAAGTTGTGATGGAGTATATCACTTGTATATGAGTACCTTGAATACTTTGGGGGCACTCTCCTTAGTGCTTGTTGTCTTTCTGATATCTATATGTTGTGTCATAGATCCACATTGTATTTGTTGGTGGCTATAATTGTGTTCATGATATAGATCCACATTGCATTGTCTCATGGATATGATCTTCTTGATGACATGGATCAATTGTGTATTCTTTTGTGGCCATGATCTAGCATTTCATTTCATGGATCTGCAGTGTATTGTTTGGCGACCATGCTTTTTAGAGTCTGAGTATGTCTACTTAGGGGGTTTCTCTATATATGCTCGCATCCTTGGTGTTTGATTGTAGGACTTATTTGACTTCTGAACCTCATTTTCTCTCTCCTCACGTTGCCTCGCATGGACACTATTTTATTGTAATGTATTTCAACCATCCATTGCTTTCTTGACCTCACACATTAGGGGGCATATGTTATAGCCTTAATTTCCACCCTATAGGATAGAAGGGAATCCATGAGAAGATAGAAGCCAAAATACATATTTTTCTTGAGATTTAATCCCTTTTTGGATATCATTGCTAGACACATAGTAGACAACAAGTGATGATCATCGTTGGTCACTAGTGGGTCAACAAGCCATGACCCCTGAAATTTCTATATTCAGGGAGTTACGAGGAGATAAGCAACGTATGAGTTGTATCTTCATAGAAAGGGCCTAGGAACTCACATCATTCAAGTCTCTAGTTGTCTCTAGAGTATCTAAAAGCTATCCCAAGCCTCCTCCAAATATCCATCTAACAAGGGAAAGTCTTGGGAAAGAAGAGAAAGAATAGAAGAGTAAGGTCATGTTGTCCATTTGAAAAGGTGATTTTTCCATCCATCACAACCAGAAGTCATAGTTTCCTAGCATGACCAAGAAGCCAAGGAGTAAGGAGTCAAGGAAGACTTGGATCTACATCCAAAGGTATGAGAATTTGATGTAATTTCTCTATGATATATAATAGATCATTAGTTTTCTCCCAAATTGTTTGTGTTTGATTCATGAATGGGTTGGATCTGATCTTATGAATAATAGATTAGAATAGATATGAATTGTATTAGTGATTCCTAACACTAGGGGAAGAAGGAGATTGGTTTTGTTTGTTTCTTGTGTGCAGGAACCATGTTGCAAGGACTATAGTTGGAGCTCAAGGTCTGCAATAGCCTAGACATACAAGGATATCCTTCGGTAATAAAGTATTCTAATCTACTCCCTCTCAGTAGATAAAAGGGATTGCTTGTCTTAGATCTAGGGAAACCATAGAAGTCTAAACCCTATTTTGTCTAGGATAAATAGGCTAATCCTAGGGAGATATTTCTTATCATTTAGTGATATCCCTGTGAGATTTTGTCCCATAACACACTCATATGTTGTGGGGAGGAATGATAATATATTTAAATATTATGCTTCTAGTCAAACTAATCGACAAAAGTGTTGTAGCATGCAGTTTGTTGTAGCTAATCATCCCACACACATTCAAGTCACAATGCTTGGACCAACTATCTTGTAGAATATTAATAATCGTTGTAGCTAAGAAACAACATAACACTACATACACACACAATCTCTTACTTGCCAGCTGAATATACATACAATTACACAACAAAACAAAAACACACTAGCAATTGAACAAACGTGAGACTCTTGCGCAAACATGTAATTTCAACCAGTGATCAAGTAGTCAAATTAATTCACCGAGGAAACCGTATAATAGGAAATTTATGTAACAAATCACTAGAATGAACCAAACACACAATGATTGAAACACACCATAAGACAAGGATGTTGTTCTTTGTGTCCAATGTCTTTATGCTCTTGGAAACATTTCTATGAATTTTGATGTGTTGTCCCTGCATTCCAGCAAAATGGTCACACTCATATACTCCATGGAATTAATATTCATCCCAATTGGAAAAACTACTCATAAAAGGGTATAAGGGGATCATTCATGTCTCTATAGAATTTTTTATGATGGTCCTTTTGATATTCCTCAATTGGAGTTGCAGGAAATCACGGATAAGCATGTTCAAGTATTTCAAGATCCTCCCTCATGCCTCCCTCCATCCCATGACCATGACCATAGAATAGCCTTGCTTCTAGGGAGAATTGCTCCCAATATCATGCAACATTAATATCCTTACTACTAGAAAAGTGATATTATGAATTTGGTTCAAGAATTATTGGATGTAGGAGTCATTTGAACTAGTCGAGTGCATTCTTTTCACCTATCATCTTAGTATGAAAGAAAGATAGATCACGGTGGATATGTATCAATTACATGGAACTAATAAAATTACAGTCAAAGATAAGTTTCATCTTCTCATAATCAATGAGTTGCTTGATGAACTCCATGGGGTTTCCTACTTCTCCAAACTTGATCTTTATTCTGGTTATCATCAAATATAAATCCAATATCATGTTCCCCAAATAGACTTCCAAACTCATGAGGGTCACTATGAGTTCATGGTTATTCCATTCAACTTTACCAATGCTCGCTCTACTTTCCAAGGCTTCATGAATGATATTTTCAAGCTATAATCATGGATGTATGTTTCGGTCTTTTTTGATGTTCCATTCTAATTTATATTAAGACTTGGCCTAATCACATCTCACCGAGACATAATTATTCAAATGTTAGAAGAGAATAAATTATATGCATGTCATTTCTCAAGAAGGGGTTAAATCTAATACACAAAAGAATGAAGTTATTACTACATGGTCCATCCCTCAAAATAGTATAGGAACAAAAGGTTTTTTAGGCCTCAATGGATACTGAAGAATGTTTGTGTACGACTATGCAAAAATTGCATCCCTCCAACAACCCTTCTCAAAAAGAATTCATTTCAGTGATCTAGTGAGGCCACCCATGTTTTTTACTCTCTGAAGGAACCTATGACATGTACACCTATCTTTGCATCTCCGTATTTTACTAATTCATTCATCATTAAATGTGATGCCTAAAGAATAATACTTGGTGCAATCGTATACATGAGGGTACGCCCATTTCCTTTGAAATTAAGAACCTCAAAGGAAGAGATATTGCAAAATCCACATATGAGTGGGAGATGCTAGACATCTTCCATGCAGTAAATAAATGGCATCAATATCTCCTTGGAATCATTTCAAGTTTAACATTGATCATTCTAGCCTTAAATATTTTTTGGAGCAACGAGCCTCTTCCAAAGAGTAGAAAAAGTAGGCAACTAAAATGAAGGGTTATGTTTTTGAGGTCATATAAAAAAAGGTAAAGGATTACATTGTGGCTAATACGCTCTCTCGAAAACATAAAAATAGAACCCATGTATATGCCATCTCTACACTTTTTTCAACATGGATAAAAGAGGAGAGGAACGAGTGGTATGTTACCACATCCACATAGTAGTTGATACACCAACTTCATAATGGTTCCCACCCTTTAGAACATTATAGTTGGGAAAATGACATTTTGAGGAATAAAAACTTTATCATTTTGTGCCCAGATTCTAGTATCAAGAAGAAAAATTTGCCTCACCTACAACAAGTCATTCTAGATTTTTTAAAACATATCATAGATTCAAATGACCCTTCTTTTGGAATGGTCTTAACATTGATGTTCATAACTTTCTCTCTAAGTGTGGGCCATGCTAATGCAATAAAGGGGAAATTTTTAAACCTCATCATCCACTTCAACCCCTACCCATTCCAAATTAGTTTTGGGAGGAAACTTTGATGGATTTCATTACAAGGCTTCCCAAGTTATAAGGGAAATATGCCTCCTTTGTTATTGTGGACTGTCTTACCAAATATGCCACTTTCTCAGTCAATCAATAAATTCGAGTGTGTAGGTTTTCACAGTTAGTCATAATGTTGATTGACCTTTCTAGAGATAATTTGAGTATAAAATTTTGAAATGTCTCATGTTTCAAGTGGACACTCCACCCATCATCGGGAACAAATAAAGATGAAATAATAATAGAAAAGAGCAATGAGGAGGATATTTATAGGATAAAAATTAAGGTTAAACATTGTGAAAAAAGTGTTACAACCCATTGTGAAAAGTGATTAAAATAGTAAAGGAGTTGTTGGAAATAAAAGTTATTTAATGATAATGGCAAAATTGAAATAAAGCTTAGGAAATATAATTTATTAATTTTATATTTCCAAGGAATTAAAAAAGTCAAGATGGCTAAAAAGGAGGAGCGGGGTAAAAAAGTTTAAAAAGGGAAAAAATAAAAAGAAAGAATAACATTAGTGGCCAATGATGGAAGCTAAAAATTAAATCAAGAAAGAAAAAAGAAAGAAAAAGGCCTAATGATCAATATGATGAATAGTGGGTTTCCAAGATTGGTTAAGTTTGTAGCCATCTTCCCAATTAAAATCATTAGGATGTTTTTCATTTTCCATTGCTTCCCAAATGATACGAGAGGAGTAATGGGGTTCTGAAGCTAGAATTTTAGCTTGGTCAAAGCAAATGAGATGATTAGATTTGTGGGAGCACTCGATGATAGCTAACTTAGAGATACAATTGTGGAAGGTCAAAACTATATGTTCTTTTAAATGGGATTTAAATTATCTACTAGTTTGGCCTATGTATGTTTTTCCACAAGAGCAGGGAATTTTGTAAACTCCTTGGCCAAGCATGGGGTCAAATTCATCCTTATTTGTTTTGAATAACTATTTAAGTTTTTATGGGGTTTAAAGAGATTTTTGGTAATCTTTTTGGCCAAAATATGAGAGATATGATCTATAGTACCTTGGATATAGGGAAGAGAAATGAAAGCTTAGGGTGGGGAAGAGAAATGACAATTTTTAGATTTAGAATGGTGGGATGAGAAAAAGGCCTTGTTGACTTGAGAAATTGAATAACCATTGGCCACAAGGGCCTTATTTAGGTGGGATTTTTCTTTCTTAGGGAAATGAGGATAAAAATTTCAAATGGCTCGAGTAACAAGAGTTTTAAGAATGAGATATTTTTGGGAAGGGTGATGGTGAGAATGGGCATGAAGGTATCAGTTGGTGTGATTATTTTTCCTATAAACTTGGTGGGTGAGGGTGCCATTGGGAAGATGGGTAATGAGAACATCCAAAAAGGGAAAATAATTTTCATAGTAAATTGGATATGGGGTGAAATTTTGTTAAGATGGTTAAAGAAAGAGATCAAAGAGGTATGGCATGAGGCCAAACAATGAAGGTATTGTCAACAAATCGAAACCAACATTTGGGCTTAAGATGAAATTTGTTCAATGCTAAAGCTTCAAAATGTTCCATAAAAATGTTGGCAACAAATAGGGATAAGGAGGACCATGTAGTTGTACCTTCTGTTTTTCCATCACATGTCCCTTTAAAGGTGAATAAATTCAAGGTGAGGCACATTTTAATAAGGTTAATGGTTTTGGGGTCCACCAGTTTGGAGATAAGGTGAAGGGATTCTGGAACCATAATTTTGGTAAATAAGGACACAAAATAAAAAATAACCATGATGTCTTGTTCATACAGGTGAATATGTTTAGTATTTTGAATAAAATTAAAGGAATATTCAATAAATGAGG
>ML789946.1:94249-110086 GCA_009831015.1 Picea engelmannii
TGGAGATAAGGTGAAGGGATTCTGGAACCATAATTTTGGTAAATAAGGACACAAAATAAAAAATAACCATGATGTCTTGTTCATACAGGTGAATATGTTTAGTATTTTGAATAAAATTAAAGGAATATTCAATAAATGAGGGAGATTTTCATATAAAAGATTATAGTTTATCAACAAGGAAGTGAGTTAGCGCATGAGTAGGTGCTCCTATAGTGCTTACTATTGGCTTAAGAGGGATGTCTTTTTTTATGAATTTTAGGATGCCCATAAATCCCATGGGTTTGAGGATTATGAGGAATAAGATGTGTATGAATGGAAGGGTCTAGGATGAAGATTTGATGGCTTTGGTTAGTAAGCTAGTTATGGCGTTCATTGGGTTCTTAGAGAGAGGTTTATATGAGGAAGAAGAAACGATGTCTTGAAGTTTAGATTCATAGTCATGGATATTCATAATGATCGTAGTGTTACCTTTATTATCTTTTAAAATAATAATATTTGGGTTATTATTAAGGAGATAAATTGATTTAAATTATTCTTTTGATAAGTTCAATTTAGGAGGTTTGGAAAGACAAATAATTCTACCACACTCTTGTCGAATTTATTCAGCTTTGTGTGTGGGAATATGATATTTTGTGGATTCAATAGAGAAAAGAATATCTTCTACAAGGATCCGACGAGGAGCAGGGAAAAAGTTGAATCCTTTTTCCAAAAGATGGATGGAGGGAATATCGAGATCAAAAGAAGATAAGTTTATAATTAATGTCAGATTAAAAAAGGAAGAGGGTGAGGGGAGATTTGGAAGGGAATGAGAGAAAAATTGATGGAGTTAGGGTCAAAGATTTCAAGGGAAGGAAAAGGTTTCGAAAGGACATTAATTTACTAACATTATAATTAAACATTAACGAAAATTTAGATCTATCATTAGAGATTGTAGCTAGATTTAAATTGTCGTTAGAATTATGAGAATAATTAAATTTATCATTGGAAATAAATGACAAATTAGAATTGAAAGAATTAGTATCAAATGAAAAATTAGGGTTAACATAATTAGAATTAAATGATGAATTAGGATAAGAAGAATTTGAATTAAATGACAAATTAGGATTAAAACAATTAGTTGTCTCATTGGAAAACAAATACAAATTAGGTCTAACAATGTTCCCATTGGGGAAATCCAAGGAAGAACGAGAAGAGAGATTAGTTTGTAGAATGGTTGTGCGGCGTGAAATTAGCTTAATATTCAAAGAAAGTTCTAAGAGTGATGAAGAGGAAGCTTTAGAGGATGAGGACATGGAGGAATTTGTTGAGGAAAATGAGGAATTCAAATGTTTTGAATGAGAGGAGACATGTATCAATAGTGAACTCGAATGGGAGGATGAGGAAATGGGAACAGTGGTCTGGGCGGTTGAGGAAAAAAGAGAAGACTTAGAGGCAGGCTTAAGAGAGGTAAGTCAATGATAATGTTTAGGGTGGGGAGTATGCATATTAGTAGTTAATTTAGTAAATTTAAGAATTTTTTTTGATGAGATCAATTCAAATAAATTAGAAGCTACATGATATGAACCATGGTAAAAAATAGACCATGTATTAAAGAACATAATTGACAAGAGTTTAAGATGGAGCTTAAAAACCTTATGAGATAAGTGGATAAGATTTGACCTAGTAAAGTAAATCTTTGCATGAAGAACAAAATTATTGTGTCTTGTAAAAATGTGGTTGAGATCAAGCCTTCAATGATGTTGACGAATAGGAGTAAATGTAGGGAGGATAGAGGAATCCTAGCATCATTTTAAGGAAAAGATCCCCAGTGGAGTCACCAATTTCTGTTACAGGAGAATCCCCCTGTGGACAAGTGGATTTCCTCTTGGATACTAGACCCCTATAACCAAGACAGAAAAGTGCAAATGTTGAACACTGACATTCCTTCTAATGAGTCTAAACTAGTCAAGGAATAAGAAGAAAGGAATACCTTTAATAATTTTTTTCCTTGCTCGATCCAGACTGATCTTGATCTCTAATCTCTTCAGAAAGTCCTGCAATCCAATGAGCAGCAACGAAAAAACATTCTTCCTATTCTGCCATGGTTAGCTTCATAATAGATCTATCAAAAGAATAAGTTCATGAAACATACACAAACTTAAAGGAAACAGGCCAAGCACATATTTATATTAATGAAAACAAAGAAAAGTGCTTACAACCATAGATGTAGTTGCAGCAACTTCACCAATATCTCATTGTCCAAACCCTTGCTCAAAAGTTCCATGATCAGAATGACTGTAACTTTCTCTGATAAATCTCCCTTATGAGAGCATAAGTTTGATACCTTGCATGTCTCCCTTTTTACCATGAAGAGGCCTCCTTATATATGCTTGGAGAGGCCTAACCAACTTAGAGATCTTTGGGATAGGTTGAGGATCTTCCTCCATCAGTTGTGGATCCTCCCTAATATCCATCCTTGACCTCAAATTCAAATCCAACTAACTCCAGAGATGAGGGGGATTTCTCCCTGATTTTGCTCAATGGTCAAAGATTCCCTCAAACGGGCCAACGCTCCCCCAAAAGGGTGCACAGAGCGTTGCAACGCTCCCCCCAAGGAGGTTAGGGAGTGCTAGCACTCCCTGACAGTGGGTAGGGGAGCGTTGCCCTTCAGAACTGACTAGAAACCCACATCTTACGGTACGATATCTTTTCGGCTCATGGGAAGGTGCTGATATACCTGTCGTATCTCAAATACCTGAAACGTCTACTACATACACGGTACCCTTAGACTACTTTTCTGTTACACCCAGTAGTGCCACCGTCATGTCAGACACACAGTCAGTTGGTCCTCACTCGACTATTTCTCTCCAAATGGCCCATTCTATGATGGTCCCTCACATTGTGACTATCCCTACCGGTAATGTGGTGGTTAGCCAAGCTCCCATTGGTACATCGTTTTCATCTAGACCTCATTCGTCATTTCCCCTTGGGTATAGAGCTCTAAATCCTTTCGTTATCCACACTACCTAGGTTACACCCAAAGGTTCTATACCTACACCATTATTCGGAGGAACTGGTCTTGGTGGCTCTAACTCAGTCGGAAGCATCGGTCAGTCATTCACATCTGGTTCCCAGATCCCTCAACCTGAATTTGGAGGGAAACCTCCATTTGGGGGGGAACCTCCATTTGGGGGGCAACCTCATGCTGGAGGGAAACCTTATGTTGGGGGGCATCCTCCGTTTGGGGGGCAACCTCATGCTGGGGGGCAACCTGATGCTGGGGGAAAATTTCTATTTGGGATTCAACCTCAAGTTGGGACACAATCCCAATTTGGAGGGCAGCCTCAAACCGGAGTCCATCATCCATCTTATGGACAGAATGTGTTTACAACATCGAATCCTTGGAGCATTCCTTCCTCAGGAAATCCACAATTCTCTGGGGGACAAAATCCTCAAGGTCAACAACAACCACATCTTTCCCATGGGACTAATATGTATCCTCCTCATGGACAAAATGTTTACCCCCCTTATGGGAAAACACATCATCCATCTTATAATCCTCAGAACCCATCCGGTTATCCTCTGTTTGCACTTGTTTCCCAACCATCATCGAATCCTACTTATTATGGTCAGCAACAATTGCATGTAGGAGAACCTACTGGCTACAATTACCCATCTAACCCAGTTTACGGTCCTACTGGTGTCCCCATGCCACACCGGTATCACCCTCGAGTTAACCGATGGCTACCGCTCCTCGCTACTCTGGATCTCCCAAACTTGCCTCGGTTGACCAATGATCCTATATTCCATTCACATGTTTGGCTAGTGATTTTGACTAAATTACCTTCTGATATTCTGAAATTTCATGGTAAACCTAGAGAAGATCTGAATAACCATGTGATGACTTTCCATTTATGGTGTTCATCAAACTCCTTAATGGATGATTCTATACGTTTACGTCTTTTCCAGCGAACACTTACGGGCTCTGCATCCAAGTGGTACATTGGACTTCCATGTGGTTATTTCCAAGATTTCAACTCCCTCGCCATGTCTTTTCTCACACACTTTCAACTACCCATTCGATATGAGACGGGTACCGAACTCTTGACCTCCCTTCATCAGACTAACTCAATACATATCTCTGATCATATTCACAAGTGGAGACGACGACGAAGGTTGATCAAAGCGATCATTCCTAACCAATTATTGGCAGAATGGTTTACCAGATCACTTTTACCCTCGATCGCTTGTGATGTTGCCATGGGTGGCCTAGTCACCGAGGAAGAAGCCATTGCCTAGGCTCAGTACTTAGATGTGGTTTATTCATAATCTCGTACTTTGTATGAGTTGATCCCAAATGCTACCCGAGCCACTACCGATCCATCCAAACCTTCATCTTCATCTAATGCAGATGGTGTTATAGGCTTCGTCAAAACACAATATGATTCCCAGTCAACTAGCACTGCGCAGCGTTCTGCTCCGGCATCCACTCCCTGTTCAACCTCACTCTCCTTTACCTCCCCCCACACTCAGATCTCTAAGGTGAATGCAGTCCAGTATGCCCCTTCACAACAATCTGGAGGTAAGAAGAAAACGAAGAACAAACCCAAGAAGAATAACACTAATGAACAACCTAAAGCTCAAAATCCATCACCTGCTAGCGAAAATAAACCACAGCGGAAACCGAAATTCCCATGTCTCATTTGTGGTGGTGATCACTACACTCAAGACTGTCAACATCGCGATGAAGTGAAAAAACTTTTCAAGGGAAATTCCCAACCCGTCGTGCTTACTCAGCCTTTTCCTCAGCAGCAATCTATGGTTACTCAAACCCCCTCTCCAGGGGGCAGTTCCAACCACCCTTCTAATGATGAATCCTCCATGAGTGATAACATTTATATGTTTAGTGGTATTGATCTAACAACTCGTTCTATGACTTATGACACTCCAGTTAAACCCGATAAAGAAAAAATTATGAATGGTTCATTACCGGATCCTTCTCCTGCAACCGTTAGTTCTCCTTCTGTTAGTCCTCTATATGGGTCACTAAAGATAGACAAGCCTACTTACGACTCTATATTACACCCTCCCAAGATCACCATCTGTAAATCTACTTTTAATCCTAGTTCACGAGACACCCAAAACTACAACATTGTTGAATATTTGTCTCAAGCCCCGTGTGCTATGTCTGCATTAGAAGTTCTACAGAACTGTCCCAATCAACGTATAATGCTCTTGTCTGCCATTGGCACTTTTTATCTCGAGTCATCTAATAAAATCATGTTTAACCTAGATAATTTTAAGTTGCGACTCTCTCACAAACTTGCATTTCAGAATGATGTTTTGGTTCATAATCAACACATCCATCGCACTATTCTTGATGAGGGAGCTTCTACTTGTGTCATGTCATTGGCCTATTGGAAAGGGTTAAAATCACCTACACGTAATCAATCCCCTACGAAGTTACGAGCATTCGACGGGTGAGGTTTTCATCCTCGTGGACTATTGCAGTCCTTAGCCATTCAGTTAGGTGGTAAAATTGTTTATGTTGATGTCGAGGTGGTCGATGCTCCTCTCGATTACAGCTTGCTACTCAGAAGAAGTTGGTTTTATGCTATGACTGTCGTAGCCTCTTCAGTGTTTCGATGCATGCAATTTCCTCATCAAGGTAAAATTGTAACTATCGATCAGTTATATTACTATACACCTGATGCTCGCAGTCTCGCTGCCAACAATATTCCCTTTTTGGGAGATCACAAGATCGCGTATGAAAGCGTTGGTGTTGGCTTGCTGAAATATTCTAGCCTTATGGGTACCTTCCCTACACCACCTCCACCTACCACACATCATATTTACACCATCAATATGATTTCGACTACGGCTTACCAATCCTTGCAATCATCTGACCCTTGGGTTTTACTTAGTCCTTTGGAATTCAATGAGCTAGGTGACGCCATGCCACTTAGTCTAGTCGAGGATTCATACGCTGCTATCCAATCCGCCTCTCCCTCCTTGGATGACCAACATCTATTGGCACCCAACAGTTACTCGATGCCATCTGACTTCCTTTTCGTCTACGTTCGACTACATTTCCCAATTTTTTCCTTCTGACGAATCTATCATGGAAATGCTTAACATTGACGAACTATCTTGGGATGATAACCATCATCGATCTTCTTTTCTTCCACCACTTAAAGAAATTCAGGAAGATATACACTCTATCTTCCCTCCCGATGTTGTCCATTTTCTACAATCTCCCATCCTCACACAAGATACTCTTTCTAAGGGGAATTTAGGCAACATTTCATCTATGGTCGTTATTGACATTTCGATCAAGGAAGGGGTCCTAGAAAATATTAATCTTGGTGATACTTGTTCGCCCAAGGAAGTGGTCTCTTATACCACTTTATTTAAATAATTCCGTTATGTCTTCGCTTGGAGCTACGAAGAGATTTCAGGGATCAATCCATCGATCATTGTGAATGAAATCAAAACCTACCTAGGTGTTAACCCTGTTCGACAGAAACTTCGCCCAGTCCATCCTAAAAAGACCACGGCTATCAAAGCAGAAGTTGAGAAATTATTGAAATCTGGCTTCATTTATCCTGTCCCCTTGGCTGAATGGGTTTCGAACATTGTTTTGGTCACTAAGAAACAAGGGACCATTCATGTCTGTGTTGATTATAGGGATCTCAATAAGGCTTGTCCGAAAGACAATTACCCTATGCCCTTCATTGACCAGATTATTTATAATTGCACTGGTAGCATAATTTTCTCTTTCATGGATGGTTTCCTAGGGTACAACCAGATTGACACTTTACCTATTGATCAACATAAGACAACCTTCATCTTCCCGTGGGGAACTTTTGCCTATCGAAAACTACCATTTGGCCTCAAAAATGTTGGTGCTACATTCCAATGGGTCATGTAATATGCTTTCCATGATATCAAACATATTGTGGAACCTTACCTCGATGACTTACCTTGCCATTCATCCAGTTGATCAGACCATTTTGGTCAACTATGGGCTATTTTTCTTCAATGTCGGTTCTACCGTATTCATTTGAACCCTTACATCTACATAACTCCTCAGCTTTGTTGTCTCCAAGGATGGGATTTGGGTGGATCCCTTAAATATTAAGGCTATCCTAACCTTACGACCACCTAATAACTTAACAAAACTCCAAAGTTTGCAGGGGAAAGCAAATTCTCTTCATCGTTCATTTGTAACTACGCTGAGATCACCAAAGGATTCATGTGATTGTTGCAGAAAGACAACCCTTTCATCTGGGATGACACTGCCCAACGATATTTTGATGCTCTTAATCATGCATTGACCAACACTCCTTTGTTGCATCCTCCAGACTATACGAAGCACTATATCCTTTACTTAGTGGCCTCTAATTCCATTATTGCTATGGTGTTAGTTCAAGAGGACCCTAGCGGTGAAGAACATGTGATATATTATTTGAGAAAAAGTCTATCTGGTCCAAAGCTCCAATATTCACATGTTGGGAAGTTGGCTCTAGCAGCTGTCATCATTGTCCAGAGATTTTGTCACTATATTTTGCTATGCACCACCACAGTTATCGTGGACTCAAACCCCATGTATCACATCATGACACATCAAGTCCTTGGGGGAAAATACTCCAAATGGATTGTCATCCTCTAGGAATTCGATCTTGAATTCGCTAAGTCCAAATCAAAAAATTCCTTGGTGTTTGCGGAGCTCATCTGTAGATTTCCCCATGCTGATGAAGACACTGAGCCTAGAGATTCTCTCCCTGATGAATCTATATTCCTCATTAGCATCTCTAATCCTTGGTATGGAGACATCCTTCTTTATCTCCAAACCCAACGTTTTAAGCTCGATATCTCTCGTGAAGAACGTTGTCGTATTCGCCACCATTCTCGTCGCTACCTCATCATCGACGACACTCTATATCGTCGTGACATTGAAACTATCCTGCGATGATGTCTGGCTCATGAAGAGGTTGAACGCATCCTCAATGACTGTCACCTTGGAGCCTGTGTCGGTCACTTTTCTGGGATGGCTACAGCTTAGAAAATTTTACGTGTCGGTTACTTTTGGCCCTCCATATTCAAGGATTGTATTGAGGATGTCAAAAAGTACCCACCCTGCCAATTTTTTCATAACAAGGCACGCACCCACCCTGCTCCGCTGCATCCCATTATTTCCATCGGCCCCTTTTCCAAATGGGGTATCGATTTCATGTAGTGTAATCCTACCTCAGCTGGGGGGCATGGTTACATCATCATCGTTGTCGATTACTTTACAAAATTGGTTGAGGCTATGCCTACCTTTCTTAATGATGGTCGTACTACAGCTCTCTTCTTCTTCAACCACAACATCACTCACTTTGGTGTTCCACAAGCCATTGTCACTGATCATGGTTCACACTTTCAAAACCAGATGATGAGTGAGTTGCATGCCAAGTTGGGTTTTCGCCATGAGAACTCATCCTCGTACTATCCTCAAGCAAACAGACAAATTGAAGCTATCAACAAGGTCCTTAAAACTATGATCCAACGGATGGTAGGGGAAAACAAGACATCTTGGCATCTACAACTTTTCTCCTCTCTCTGGGATTATCGGACCTCGGTAAAAATTGCTACTGGATTCACTCCTTTCCAGTTAGTATATGGCATAGAAGTATTTTTACCAATCGAGTATGAAATTCCCTCATTGAAACTCAAAGTAGAACTCCTTCCCCACACTTCTGCTAAAGAATAATGTTTCTTACACTTGACTAGATTGGATGAAACACGTCGTGATGTTTCTCTCGTCAATGAGACATATCAAAAATGAATAAAGAATCAATACAACAAATCCGTCCACCCTCGTACTTTTGCAGAAGGAGACCTAGTCCTCGTTTATGACCAGTCTCATGATAAGTTAGGGACAGGCAAGTTATAACCTCTATAGCATGGTCCTTACATCATGAAACATGTTTTACATAGAGGCACCTATGAGCTATTTGACTACAACGGAATCTCCTTGGGTGAGCCCCGAAACGGGCTTTACCTTAAGAAGTACTATGCATAGGACATCTAGCATATGTGCTTTGTACACTATTGTATTTTTAGTTTGGTGTGTATTTTTCTCTTGTGTGCAAGAGTTTTGCTTTGGTCTCTTATACTTTGTCTTGTGTTTGCGTGCGCAGATGACATCTTCCTTTCCTATCTTTGTTGAGTTTGCGGATGGCACTAGTCAACACACCCAGAACATTGCTTCTACATCTTGGTTCATTTACCACTCTAATGAGTTGGTAAGTTCGGGAGGAATTTGCTTAGGGTCAGAAACCAACAACATGGCAGAATATCATGCTATCATCAGACTTTTAACCGAAGCTTCTTCCCTAGGTGTCTCTCATATGATCATCAACCTGGACTCTCAACTTGTGGTCTATCAAATTAATCGAATCTACGCCATTTGAAATCATATCCTATTACTACTCCATCTATGACTTCGTCGTCTTGAAAAAATGTTTGATTTTATTGAATATCGACACATACCAAGACAACTTAATATAATTTTAGATTTTTTAGCCAATTACATCATGGATCGGTATCTCGCACATAGATGAGATTTCATAAAGGAAATAAATCATGCATCAAATGTAAATTAAAACGCATCACATAAAAGACATCATTATCTGCAAACATCATTTGGCATTGTAAAACTCAGAAATGTATATATATATGGCATGACTGAAAATGTTTGATTACATCAAAATGGTACATAGAAAGGAAAAATCTTGGGTCCTCATGCCCATAAAACTTCCATACAGACTATACAAAATAATTGGAGAGGTCCTAATCCTCTCGCATCACATTGTACTCCAAGTAGCACACCACTGTGCGGGCTGCTCACCTCAGTAAAGAGTTGAGACTCTCAGGAACTCCCATGGTGTATCTCTGTAGATGTAAGGGCACATATCACCTCCTAAGAGGAGGGAGACCCATCATGAGACCTTGGAGGTTTCTTTCGACCTCCCGGAATCCCCCTGCAGCTATCTCATGTTCCACTTCTATTTGAGTGTCTCCACGATGCCCCAGTTATGGTATCTCTGTCGGACGTGTTGCTCCCCTATATTCACAATGAAATGATATGTCTGTTAAAAAATCTTCTATGTACCCCAAAAAAATAATATACGTTTAAAATCAAAAAACACTTGACAAGATTATTTTTGGTTTCTTACCTGACACGTCCCAGTCCACACCATCTGGAAGGACCAGGTTCATGCTCCACCGAAAATCCACTCTGGCGTATGGGAAGTATTCTATCACGATCAATTGGCGTCTCAGCCAAGCGAAGAAGTCATTAGTAAACCTAAAATCTTACTTTGTTCCTAGCCTCGGAGACAGACTAGTCCATCGCTCTGTACATGGCTCTCCCACCGGTCACACTACCAATGCAATATGTGGTTGCATCTGAGGAATGCATTCCAGGAAAAATGAAACCATAAATGAACTGTATCCAAACTGCTTCTGGTGCCCTTCTCTGCATCTCATGATTTGCTCCTTCACATTCTAAAGGAACCCTACACTCCAGTTAAATAAGGTTGGCTCTAGACATTATAAACCATAGGCCACCTGTGATCTTGAAAATAAGTGCTAGATGGAACTACCCGCTATACTCATAATGGAAAATAACATTGATCTAAGAGGTAGATCCTTGATGTCTTTGATTGCAATTCTATCTCCCACTAATCTCGATCTGGGGACACAATGGTTTGCCAAGTACTCCTCTACAGGCACGAGAAGTACCCTCTGTCCGGATAAAACAATGGGGGCCCCTCTTTTTGAGAGGACGATTAGGAAGTACACATATTCCAACTCAATGGTAAGAATCTGTGTTCCAATCTGGAACCCCTGTTCCACAGCGTTCCACAACCCGATCAAATACTCGAGAAGAAGAATCTATTTCTTCATCTTTTTCATTTTAAAGAACTTGAGGAGACCGCAATTTCTCAATGCGGCCCATGATAGAGGATTTTGCAAGGAAGCCACATCATTGAGCTCATGCTCTCTTTCTTTCCACTCAATCATGACTTTTTCCGAGTTTACCTACAATCAACATCAATCAAAAGTCATTAGTCATGTTATTTTGACAATTTCTGGGCAATTAATAAACTTAAAAAATATTTTTGATTTATTTATGATGCCAATGCCCCCTTTGATCTCACACCAGAGCGCCAACGCTCCTTTAAAGAGGACACAAGGGCACTATCATGTTGGCATAATGTTCCCCTTACCCTTTTGAGGGAGCGTTGGGGGTTTTTGGGCATTTTTCATGTTTTTGGGAAGCACCCCCTCCACACCTGCATCAGAGCACTAGTGCTCTCTCTCTATGCTTGGAGGAGTGCTAAAAAAATCGGTAGCACTACCCCTACAATTCTAGGGAAGCGTCGAGCCCTTTTGGGGGCTTGAGACAACCCAGGGCATCATTTTTAAAGCTCAGTAATCGCCTAAAAACAAATTTAATACCACACAAATTGAAGAGAGGAAGAAGAGCACCAACCTGATCCGGTCAGCAAAAAAAATAGTTGATCGTAGCTCCGGCACCGATCAATGCAAGATTCACTCTCCAAAGCTCAATTTTTTCATTGCTACAAGTCTTTGCACAAATGAAATGGTAAAAGACATTTTTACCCTATATTACTATTATAAACTTTCATTTTTTCCAAAGACATAATTATTTTGGGTTTTGAGAAATATTTTGGAGGCATTTTTAATACCCTGGGTGTACATTTTTTTGTCATGGCATGTTTTGAAGCAGTTTCGTTCAATTTTTATCTTGTCGCATTAATGAGCATGGTCTTTCATTCATTCTCACGCTCGAAAAAACACGAGAACGCACCAAGTAACCTTTTATCTCTTTTTCGGGCTCGCATGGATACACGAAAAAGGAACCCCCTGGAGTCGTCTTTAAGCTCTTTTCAAACTCTCTAAACACAAAAAGATGGTCGAGTGATCTTGCTTCCTTTCCCACTCGTTAAAAGGTTTGAAAGGGCATATTTCGAGTGATAATTTATCTCTTTTTAGGCCTCACAAGACTAGCATTACAAAAAAGAACCACATTGGAGTCATCTTTAAGTTCTTTTCAGACTCTCTAAACATGAAAAATCACTGAGTTTACCTTCTCTAGACTCATTAAACAATCATACATTGAAGGGCCCATATGGACTGAACCCTTACTTCTTCCAGTTCGTTAAATAAAGGAAGAGGGACTTACAGAAGGTGAGTTATATCGAGCATGTGTTACCCTCCTCGAGATCATTAAATTAAAAAGAGATACTCATCTATATGGATGGGGAAAAAATTGAAGGAAGCAAGCCAAGCAGTTTTTGAGAACATTACCAGTAATTCTTACAGTCGCCCTTGAACACGGCACTTTGTCTTTGCATGCATTTTAAATCCACTGAACCTCTGCACTGAACCAATCCTCTAAGTTTCTTTACTCCTTTGGGTCACCCGACGAAAGTCACAGTATCCACTGCATCATCAAGTTTTGGTCCATGTCGTGTTTCTGTTGTTGTGCCTCAATGTTTAAGGGAAGTATCTGCCTCCAAAGTCAACCATCACAAATTTCATGTTCCAATACCTGTGTCAGTCCATGTTCATTTGATCTACCAAATTACATCTCTATGTCTGTTTCGTGTCATTTATGGGGGATGCATCAAGGCCCTCCTGCGACAAGTCTATTCCTTTCGACTTCAACACATTATTCAGGAACTAGACCTAGAAACCAATTAGTACCTTGGGACCTGCATGCCTCAATGGCAGGCCTCCTTGCTTTCGACAGTGGGTTACATCACTGACCTCTGATCGGATCATTCCACGAATGTTTGACTTCAGCTCATTTATTCATATTCGTTGGAATGTACTAGGTACCTTGGGAATCATTGACATCAATGGTGATTTCCCTCATGCTTGTTAACGGTTTACATCATTTACCGGTAATCAAGTGGTTTCTACCATGTTTGACATCAGGACATCTATTCACATGGTTAGATTCGTACCGCATTGAGATCAATAAGAATACCCTGGGTTGAGTGATCACTCTGATATGTAATTTTCCTAGGTTGCAATGGAGTTTCTTTTGAATATTGACACATATATTGTCACATACATCCACTTTGTATTGGTCTGTGGCTATGTCTTATCATCTCGTAGATCCAGAGTGTATTTTTCGTGGCTACGATCAGTTCATGTCATGGAAGTATAGATCCACATTGTATCTTTGGTGGCTATAGTCTTTATTAATATAATTATGAATCTGTAGTGTATCTTATGGCGGCCATACCTTGAAATTATTTATTACTCAAGCATAGGTATGCCTGCCTTAGGTTTGAAACATGTCATGATATGTGTTTAATGGTTGTGTGCAGCTTCTACCAAGTTCTCTAAGTCCATACCCTTGCTCGAAAAAGACTACAAAGTACTTCAGTCATCAGTTTCCGTCTTCTAACTTCACACTTTGGGGGGCAATTTGTTCCACATCAAAATTACTCATTTCAATGTTGACCTATTATCATCATTATAAATGTCGCAAGTGTCGCATTTTGACCATAAGTGTCGCAAGTGTTGGATTTTTACCATAAGTGTAATAAGTGTCATAAGTGTCGCAAGTGTTGCAAACATCATACAGTCACCTTGCCTATGTCGTGTCTTGAACGACATCACAAAAACACTTGAAAGACACCCTCTGAAACTAGTTAAAGAAGGAGAAATCATCTTATGAAAAGTACAAATATTTTGCCATGGAAAAAACCACTCAAAAGTCAGTTTTGAAGGGCAATGCTCCCCTACACACTGTTAGGGAGCGCTAGCACTCCCTAACCTCCTTGGGGGGAGAGTTGCAACTCTCTTTGCACACTTTTGGGGGAGTGTTGCCCTATTTGAGGGAATCTTTGACTCTTGAGAAAAACCAGGGAGAAATCCCCCCCATCTTTGGAGTTAGTTGGATTCAAATCTGAGGTCAAGGCTGGATCTTAGGGAGGATACACAACTGATGGAGGAAGATCCTCAACCTATCCCAAAGATATATAAGGTGGTTAGGCCTCTCCAAGCCTATATAAGGAGGCCTCTTCATGGTAAAAAGGGATACATGCAAGGTATCAAACTTATGATCTCATAAGGGAGATTCATCAGAGAAATTTATAGTCATTCTTATTGTGGAACTATTGAGCAAGGGTTTGGAAAAAGAGAGCTTGGTGAAGCTGTTGCATCCACATCTATGGTTGTAATCACTTTTCTTTGTTTTCATTAATATAAATATGTGCTTGCCTTGTTTCCTTTAAGTTTGTGTATGTTTCATGAACTTATTCTTTTGATATATCTATTATGAACCTAACCATGGTAGAATAGGAAGAATTTTTTGTCGTTGTTGCTCATTGGATTGCAGGACCTTCTGAAGAGCTTGGAGATCAACATCATCATGGATCGAGCAAGGACAAACATTATTAAAGGTATTCCTTTATTCTTATTCCTTGACTAGTTTAGTCTCATTAGAAGAAATGTCAGTGTTCAACATTTTCACTTTTCTTTCTTTTTTACAGGGTCTAGTATCCAGGAGGAGATCCACTTGTTCGCAAGGGGTGTTAGGCTCCAATATACTGATGTAAATTAGAGTACAAATGATTGTCAATCCGGTGTTTGTAAGACTTAGAGGCACATCCAAAGTATATGGATTTAGAGATAGCTTTTATCTTTAATGGAGATAAACCAAAACCTATTCTAAGGGTTGAATATGGAAGAGATGCTAAGCTTCTATTCAGAAGTCCTATTCATAGATCTCATAACAGTAATCAGCAATTGTTTTCCTAAAGAGTATCCACAGTAAGAATTCAAGAGATGTTCGAACTAGTTCTAAGACCTATCAAATGCTAGAAGGAAAAAACTCTTATTCAAGAGATGCATTCATTGTCTTCTTTCATTCATTCATTAGAAACTATCAACAATTTAAATCAAAAGTACTGAAAGCATAAATAACTCAAAAATCATTCATGACTATCTTAATGCTTGAAGGCAGACCACACATTGAATTCTTATTCAAGAAATCATTCACAATATGAGTAAGGCTTTGAAACATTAAGCATATGACTTGGCTAAGGAATTCATCTACCTACAGCAAGATATGAATAAAACTCATCTACAGAAAGATCTGATCTAAAACATGTATCAAAAATTACTTGAAAAGAACATAAAGAAAGAGTGTACTAGTTTGGCAAAGGGGGCCCTCCAATGCTTCACTGGTACACTTGAATTGTCTCAGCAAAGAAAGAGCTCCAGTAGAATTCAAATCATCATATCATAGGCATTAATAGGAACAAAACACAGAACTGATCTTCAAGAGTGCAAATTCCAAAGTTTCTTCATTTACTTCAAGATTGTCATACTAGTCTTTGCTTAAGAGTATTTATACAAGAGTTTCCAAACTAAAAATGCTAATAAGGCTCCTAAATATCATGATCAGATCCATAATATATCCTAATATGGTCGAATTCCTTCTTCATATCCACAATATATGGCCAAATCCCACGAAAATCCAAAACTGTCCAAGATTTGAGGCTAAAACAGGGTATTTTCTGCTGAAGTGACCATGTTTGACCAGCATTGACCGGACATCTGGAAGGCTCAGATATCGAATCTGATAGCTCATTATCCATCCTTGTACATCAGGGAACATGACCCAAGTCTTAGATTTCGCCCAGGTGTCCTGCAAGTACACGAACCTCGGAGCTATTACGGGATTTAGTCAAATCCTGTAATTTCTGATAAATTTTCAATTTTAATGCCAAAATTTAGAAAACTCAATTCTTAAGCTAAAGA
>ML789946.1:124617-200816 GCA_009831015.1 Picea engelmannii
AATTAAAAGGCCATCTTTCGATTTCAAGTATCAAAAACTGAAAATTGTAAAGGGTAAAAATAAAACAAGGGCGGCTCCAACTAGGGATCCCGCCTCCCTGTGAGGCGGGAAGAACAGTAGACCACGTGCCAATATTTGGTAAATGGAGTCAAAAGCTCAAACATGCAGAAAAATTCCAAGGAAAAAGATAGAAGGGGGGGAAAAGACTTCGTTTTTTACCTCGAGAAGTTTTTTCGAACTCAGATACTCTTTCCAAACACGGCTGTAGTTCCTTTCACAATTTTCCCTTTCCCACTACTAACTTTGGGGATGTTTTAAGACAGTCGAAACGACCCTAGGAGATTCAACAGATCTTGTGATTCTCAGCTTGCATCAAAAGAATGATATTATATATTTTTAAATTGGGAAGTCCCGTCTGAATTTGGGGTGTTGATTAGGTTTTCGGAAAGCATTGATTACCCGGGTAGAGTGATGTTCATGTATAACAGCCTTACAGATATCTCAGACATTGCTTCACTTCCAGCGAGCCTGTTCAGTACCCCGGTGAAGTTGTCTGGCCCCTTTCGCTAAATTTCCTTTCACCACTTCGGAAAATATTTATGCGTTTAAACGCTAAGACGAGGGCAATCATTTCTGAATTTCCTTTCACCACCTGTCTTATAATTTACTTTTAAAGCATGAAGATGGGGGCAACCAGTTTATATCAGGGCTGATATCTGTGTAACATTTTGTATCTGAGGTATGTCAACTTATTTTGATTACTCGGTATCAATCTTCCTTTGACCTTCACAACACCTTCGTTCTTAGGGAGACAGGGGAAAATAATAAATTTTTAAGGGGCATCCTGTTCGAGCAAGCTTTGACTCTTCCTAAACTGTTGAAAAACTTAGGAAAGTTAGGATCACTCTAAACGTTCCTTCGCTTAGCAGGAGGTCAAGTAGATGTGAAGACCAGCTTTACTATCAAGATCTATTTCGAAACCTCTGAGGTTTAGAATGAAATACGTTTATCCCTTCGCAATAACTTGGGAAGATGGTGACTCACTAAAAGTTAGACCCAAAGATAGACAGGATACCAAACAACGATTCATTGACTGAAAATATGGGGGTTGAAACAATTCAAGACCGACTCTTGTAGATAAATTCAGGAGAAGTTTATTTCAACAACCCATTTTTTATTTTTTTATCGTTCAACTTATTTTAAAACACAAAATTCTTAAATCTTGCAATGATCCTCCTATCTAACATTTTGTATTGCCGTTTGAAAGATGTTACCTTGATTTCCCTTAACAGTCTCTCAATCATATATTTTTGAGAAAGTTTCTTTTTTACCTTTTTATTTCATTTTCTTTGCGCAATAAGAAACTATTTTAGGTATCACCTGTTTTATGCCGCTCTATTTCTGACACCGACCTGCAAATCGCTTTCCCTGCTAGTTCCGTTTGCAGCTAGGATCCTGTAAAAAGCGAATGCGACTCTTATTAGAAATGTGTCGAGAGCTTAGGAACAAAAAACCGAAAATTAAAAATAAATGTTCAAACAAAAATATTCGTATGTACAAACATGAAATTTATTTATTTACAATAATTTTTTTTATTTTTTTTATTTTTTTTTAAATGTTATGTCATGTAATGTTTCAAATATCGCCCGTTGACAGGGGCGTTGAGGACTTCTTCATCAATGTTCTCCAACAGAAAAGAATTCTTCCCTTCCAGAGCAGAGACCCTGTATGGTCCATACCAGAGGTGGTCAAATTTACCATGTTTCGCAGCTTCCTCTCTTCTTGCATCCCATCTTAAAACTAAGTCACCTAGGAGGAACTCTCTGTCTTTTGCATTGAGGTCGAACAATGCTTTCATATCATCTTGATACTTCTGCATTTTCTCATCAACCTCCACTCTATGTTGTTGAACCTCGATCAGCTGGTTAATTCTCCTGGTTACATGATTGGGTTCTTCGTTCTGATCCTGCCATAACTTCATTACTGGTAACGCTAAGTTTATAGGTAGAACCGCCTCTGTCCCATAGACCATTTGAAACGGAGAAATGCCGATAGACCTTTTAGTGCTGATGCGGTTTGCCCACAATGCGTACTTCAAATGTACATGCCAGGACCTTTTATTTTCATCCAGTACTTTCTTGATAATGTTTACCAGGCTCTTATTTGATGATTCGGCCAGCCCGTTTCCCTGGGGGTAATAAGCAGTGGAATGGCCAAGAACAATATTGTACTTCTGACATAAGTTGATCATAACCATGGACTTGAAGGCCTGGGCGTTGTTGGTAACAATATTTCGGGGGCACCCGAATCTTGACAGGATATTATCTTCCAAGAAGTCGATCACCACCGAGTTTGTTTCCCTTTTGGTTGGAATGGCTTCCACCCACTTTGTAAAATAATCAGTGGCTGTTAAGATCCACTTATGTTGAGCACTGGAATGGGGATTAATTTCCCCTATGAAATCAAGTCCCCATTGCTGAAATGGGGCTTCAGTTTTGACTGGAACGAGTGGTAGTGCAAGGAGTTTCTGTTTACCAGCGAATATTTGACACGGGTTGCAGGCATGCACTTTGGCATTGACGTCCAAAAATAGTTTCAGCCAATAATATTCGGCCCTCAAGATATTGTAAGTTGTGGCTCTCCATGCATGGTGTCCTCCACAGACCCCTTCATGAAATTCTTCTATGACCCGTGGAGTTTCCGACTCAACCAAACAGACTAGTAGGAATCTGAGTGGATCCTTCCAGTATAGCTGATTTTCGACGATGCAATATTTTACAGCATGGAGTTTTAAAGTTCTGCATTTGGTTGGTGATAGATCATTTGGACATTTCAGGTTTAACAAATAGAACACTATATCTTTATACCAGCCTAAAGATACGAACTTTTCTTCGACCTTGCTTGGATCTGTCTGGTCATCCGACTCGTGCAGGTGTGCGTCTCCGTCTTCCCCTTGGAGGCAATTAATATCAAGAGCTCACAGATTTGACTCAGCTAAGAGTTTGGCCAGACCCTGCCCCTTTATCAATTTAGTTGGCTTGAATTCCAGATCGAATTCTTGTATTTTAGCGAGCCAACGCCCTCGTTTTCCGTCACTATCTGGCTGCACCAATATATCTTTCACAGCACTGGTTGGCACGTACGCGATAATTTTTTAATGCAGTACATAGGTTCTGAATGCTTTTAGCGCTTTCACCATCGCGTACGCTTGTTTTTCTATTATGTCATACTTTAATTCGGCGTCTCTAAGGCTCTTGCTAAAAAACGCGATTGGCCGTTCAAAACCTTCGTCATCTTTTTGCAGGAGCACCGCGGCAATAGTATGTTCAGAGGCAAACGAGAAGATGAGGAAATCTTTCAAGTAATCTAGGCTTGCTAACACAGGTGCTTCGCTGATGACTTTTTTAATATGTGCGAATGATGCTTTAGCCTCGGTCGTCCAATGTACTCTGCTATCTTTCTTCAGCATTCCTGTGATCAATTTGACAATCTCAGCAAAATTTGGGATCAACCTTCGTAAAAAATTTATTGTACCTAAGAAAGATTGAATTTCTTTTACGTTTCTGGGAATATTTATAGTTTATATTGCTTCAATCATCTTAGGATCAATCCTGATCCCATCCTTAGATACGATATGCCCTAAAATCTTACCTTCCCGCATGGCGAAATGTGATTTCTTCGGGTTCAAAGACAGACCATACCTGCGGCATTTTTTGAAAGTCTGTTTTAGATGGCTCAAATGTTCTTCATCGGTTTTAGATAAAACCGTCAAATCATCAAGGTAGATAACTACGAACTTGTCTCTTTCTCCCATGAAAGCGATGTCCATAGCACACTGGAATGTAGCTCCTGCATTCATCAAACCAAACGGAATTTTATCATACATGAATGCACCCCATGGAGTGGTGAAAGCAGTTTTTTCTCTGTCTTGCTCGTTCATGGCGATTTGGTTATATCTAGAGAACCCATCTATCATAGACATTCGATTTGCTCCGACTACCTTTTCCAGGACGTGGTCCATTTTGGGGAGCGGGTAATTATCCTTAAGGGAAGACTTATTCAAGTTTCAGAAATCTACACACAGTCTGATTTCTCCATTCTTTTTCCTGACCGGGACCAAATTTTCCACCCAGTCTGAGTACCTCAGAGGTACGATTATTTTCGCATCTAAAAGCTTCTTAAATTCCTTTTCAATCACGGGCAACAAAATGGGGTTAATTTGCCTAAGCTTTTGCCTAAATGGCTTGACCCCGGGCTTCAAAGGTATTTTGTGCTCAATTATTGAAGTGTCATACGTTCTAAGCTCATCATAGGACCAGGCGAAAACATCTTTGTATTGTCTGAGTAGGTCTCTGTACTGGACTTTTACCTTGGGAGGGAGGAACTTAGATATCTTTACTATCCTGTATTCCTTTTCAGTTCCTATATCGCAGTCCTCCACTTCTTCTGGTTGGGGCTGCAAAGTGGATTTCACAGGTATGTCATTCTGATCAAAGAGTCTTTCTAAAGGAATTAAGCCTTTCAGAATTTGGTTGTTTTTAAGGACCAACATACGATGATCCGCTATTTTTTCTCGGAAGGTTTCAGGGTCTTCTCCTTCTTGCATAATCCACATTGGGTCATTTTGATTCTCTTGGTCTAGATGAGTTTCGGAGAACTCACCTACTGCTACAAGAAATTTCTCGATTTGTTCATCATCTTCAAAAACTTGCCAGTGTCGGATATTGTCTGGTATGGAGGGTTTGTATCTAATTTCAATGTGATATGTCAGTTTGACGGTCGTGGGAGGAGAAAAGGTTGAAGCTGCCTTGGCCAATGCATCAGCATGTAGATTCTCTGTGCGAGGGATAAAATGAACCTTTACAGATGAGAAAAAAATTTCCATCAAATCCCAAGCACAATTTCTATATGTTCTTAGTCTGGGATGCTTGGCTAGGTATTGTCGGTTTATTTGTTTAACTATTAGCTTTGCATCACCATAAACTTCTAGGTTTTTTATATTTAGCCTTTTCGCAGCCTCTAATCCTAAAATCAATGCTTCATATTCACATATGTTGTTAGTGTAATCTATTTCCCACTATAGTCGGTAAGAGAAAGGAACAATGAATTTACCTTCGGGAGCTACTAAGAGCACTCCCACACCTGCCCCTTCTGAACATAAGGCACCATCGAAATACATTTTCCAAACTCCGGTGTTACACAGATCTTCTGTCAAATGACTTGTCTCTTCTTGCCTCATATCGAGTTCCTCTGGACACCCATCCAAAACATCATCAAAGGACAAAATGCAATTCCCCAGATCTTGGTCTGCAACGTAAATGGGAAAGTTATTAGGGTTTTGAGGGTCACTGACTGTATATGCTAATCTTGTTTCTCTATACAACCGAGTGAACTGACCACCGAACACAGGGATTGTGGCATATGTCATGTCCAACTATAGAGAACTCCCCAACTTGGCTCCCCAAGATCTAGATAGCAGCATGCCATATTTGGGGGGAATATCTGCGATAACCACATCCATCAGGATGCTCTTGACCGGGACCTGAGCCAGGGTAACTACCAGATCTTTTATCATCCCCAGACACTTAACCTTTCTCGAATCAAAAGAGTACAGATTTCCATAAGGTCTTGTAATCTGGAGACCCAATTTATCCATTATTATCTTGGGCATAACATTATGAGAAGCCCCTGAGTCTAACATACAATTATGCAGTAACTGATCATGTATATTCAGGGTGATATAAAAGGGAGCGACGTGGTCTTTGGACCCTTCGAAATGAGGACCAAAGGTGATGTTAGGTCTATCATCTTCCAGGTTGATAACATCATACTGACTTTCTCGGATAACATCAGACTGACCTTCTAGATCGTAGACACCCATCGCTTTGGCAATTTGCTTCCGATAAGCGGGATTTTTTGCTAATTCTACCAAAGGAATCGGTATTTTAATTTTGTTTAACTCATTTTCAAAACTGAAAGATGTGTTTACCTTGTCCGTTTCTTTGGTCGAGACTTCCGAATTTTTTCTTTCCGACTTACATGTCTGGATCACTTTATCACTCACGATCTTAGTTGAAGACGTAACTTTATCTACTGGTTCGGTTTCTTGTTTTTGAGTTTCAAATTTTTTCACCTCGGACTCTTGAGTGCTCGTTACCTTGGTTTTCTTGTTGGGTAACAAGGTCTCTTCCGAAGGAGGTTCATAAACTTGACCCTTTTGAAGAATTTTCTTAGGTTGATTCATTAAGGTAGGCTTACTCTTAGATCTTAGGTTGTATTTTGGTTGAAACTAAGCCATTATCATTTATGTTTCTGGTTGAGATACACAGGGATCAGCGTGATCACCTTCTTCATCCTCATTAGACGGTTGTGGGGTGTTCAATGATTTTTCATAGTCTTCTCAAGTGAGATACGGCTGCGAACAGTCATCAACGAAATTCGCGACTTCATCTTCTGAATCTCCGAACTCTTGGAAGTCATTTGCTCCTATAAAATTTCCGTTCTTTAGTGGAGCTTGTATTTTTTTATCTTCGTTCTTTATTTGTTTCTGTTGATTTTGGGGATTCGGGTTTCTCCTGAAGTCCCTTTTATTTGAAGAATCAGCCTTAGCCTAGTCCAACTCCATCCTAGAAATTTTGTTGGACAGTTCTTTAATTACTCGGGCCATATCCTCTACTCTATCATCAGTGTATCTATTTGACCCAAAAGGACCCGCTGGTTCCCTATAGCGTCTATTTTCGCGGTTAACTGTTTCTACTTTAGCCTTTAATTTACCAGAAGCCATCATGTTAGATTCTATTTCGAAAGCATCGTCTTGCATTCTATTTAGGGTGGCTCCTCTTCTTTCTCGCAAAAGTAGTGCGAAATCCAGCTCGAAAGCTCCCGCGAAGGTTACTTTGGCTGAGGGTTCGGAGGGTTTAACAGCGGTTGGAATCTTATTATACAATTTGTTGAATCTCAGAATGAATTCCATAACTGTTTCTGAGTTTTTTTTTCTTTAGGGACCCAAACTCGGTAAGATAATATAAATGATCTTTTCGCTCTCCCCGTTGTCTGAGAAAAGCATCTTCCAGAGCATCATAGGTCCGGATAGAAGCTGCGGGTAAGTTCCGAAACCAAGTTTGGACCTGTCCTTCAAAGGTCTGGACAAGTAGTCTCGAATAGACATCCTCGTGCTCAATACCACAGATGTCTGCGAACTGGTCAAAGAAATTTATATGCTCGGTTGTGGTTAGATCTCCCTCCCCAGTGAACTTAGGAAGATTTTTGATGTAGTTTTCAGGCAAATCATGGAGGGGAACGGGCAAAACCAGGGGAGCGTATCTCGCTGCTACTTTTGCAAATACTCTGGGAGGAGGGACATTCCCTTGACCTCCACCTCCTCCTCCGATGCCTGCCATCGACTTGGGTGTAGAAAATGAGTGTGTAACACACCCTTTGGAATCAGGCGACACCGAAAAGTTCTGTCGAAGAAAATCTGGTATGTCAACTATTGACGAACTTTCTAAAGGACCTTTTCCCTTGTGTATGGATGGGAAAGTCTGATGAATCTCACTCCTAACTTCAGAGCAATTTGTCATCAGATATTTGGTATCAAACAGAGGATTGCGTGAAGTAGAAGGTTATGAATGGCATTCAGTCTTTAAAGGTGGGCTTTTAGGCTTATAAACTGCAGCGGTTGGCTCAAACAAGCTTCACGCCCTTAAAAAAAATTTGGGATCAGTAACAGGCATAATCAGCTTGCCATCTGGGTTCTGTCTGGTACTCTTCCTACCAGAAGCCAGTTTATGTTTTCGTGGAGTCGCCAAGTGAAAGATTTAAAAAGCCTTAAAAATGTGTGTACTCTATGTTCACTATCAAGGAGTAGCACTTTCAACGAAATAAATGTCGTTTTCCCAGGGAAAAGATTTTGTAACTTCGCTCCCCGGCAACGGTGCCAGAAAGATGTTGTTCCTGAGTTTGTACTAAGGATTAAAAGTACAGTGTCAAGGCATCCGAAAGTAGGTGAAAGATGGGTAAGAGAGTAACGTCAACCTTCGGTATAGGAAACTAGCAAATATTTCTACGTTCTCGTCGTCTAGCTTCCAACTGTTCCTGAGTAGTTATGTCTTGTTCAATGGCTGCCCATGAATGTTCAAGTCCTTCCTGGTTATTAGCAGTTTTCAGGATTATGTCAAAAATATTTAAGGTGATATGTGTTTGGTTCGATAGTCCGGGTTCGATATTAGGCTGTGTCGCTGCAGGGACAGTCATGGAGGAACAGTAAGATTAGGAAAGGATTTAAAGAGAGATTAAATGTTGTTTTGATTTGGTTGAAATAAAGAGAATTTTACTTTTTTGAAATACAATAGAAATGCAAATTTGAAGGCTCTTTCCCGTAACTGTATTATATTTTAATATAAAGGTGTGATGTGAAAGAGAAACATTTAGCTGCATATAACGCAAGGTTCCTGTCAAAGAGAAAACTCACATATAAACAGAAGAGGAAATTAGTAAGAAAATAACTGACATAGCCAAGAATATATGTAGAATTCTGAAAGTGCAGATTGGTCTTACACCCGCTGATATCTGGTGTAGAGGAAAGACAATAAACAAATACAGAAAACCAGAATCCTTTTGTTATAGTAGTGGTCGTACTAAATTATAACAAAGCATATCAATTACGCATAATGGAATGAAATGAAACATGAAAACAAACTTGTAACACAGTCTTCACGGAATCGAGAATCTCCAGATTTGCTTATATTAACTTCTCGAATGCAAAAACTCTATTACAATCGACGCAAAAAGGATCCAGCCCATTCTCTTTCTTTCTGTGATATATTTATACATCTTTACAGATCAGTTAGACTCTATACGGTTACACAAATTCGGTTACAACCGAGAGGAGCGCAATTGCTCCCTTTCTCTTGCTCTATTTTCAATTTGTGTCAGGTGCTTGTCTTCGCGCGGATTCGGTGCAGGCGATACATTTTTCCACAAACTGAGATATGAGCTACGAAGGTTCCACTTGACAGCTGGCCTCGGCGAAGTAACATTCTCAGGCTAATTGTTGCAACTTGTCCCCCATTTGTGCATCGACGATGTCGAGGGCACTTAGTTGTGCACTGGGTTGGATTAAGTGCTTGTTAACCTGAGTCATGTCCACTCTGTCCATCTGAGAGATATCAGCCGAATCTCTTTCATCCTTCTCTTTCATATTGAGCAAGATCTGTTCTACATTCATTTGCATTAATGTTTCTACGTCGCCTCCACTGTCCATACCCAACAACTCACCATCTATAGCATTGAAAGCTTATTTTAATGAATTGGTTACTTTTTGGGCCTATTCCTGGCCTAGGGTAATATTATGCTCCCAATATTTCAACAGAATGTTACCTCTAGTTTGTTCTGAGATGGTGAGTCCGAGAGGTAATGCCGAAAATATGTTGTCTGTGGCTATCACCACCTCCTGAAAAGCGACCCGAGCTACTTCTGCATTCCTTTCTTTGACAGTCAGGTTCTCAAAAATCTGATGCATCAACAGGAAGTCCTCTTGAATCACTCCCACTTTAGCTAGCAAACTCTGTTGTGCAGAAGAGATCCTGCTCCGAATCTCGATTGCTCAGGATTTAAACCCCTCGACATCGATCACCCTGCTTTCAGTGGTTTCTACCTGAGCCTGCAGCTCTACGATCATAGTCCTCTGCTGACCAGCCTGCACCCGACAGTCTCGGATCACTGAATGCGCTTGTTCCAACTTGGCTTTGAGCAGTTCTATTTCCTTTTTATTAGCTAGTCGGGCCAGTTCTATTTCCCCACTCACCTAACCTTTAGCGCTTTTTGTGGCCGAGGCTACTCTGGCTTCGAGAGTCTTGATTAGGGGATTCTTTCTTTTGAGCTGATTTTTTAACATCCCGACCGAGAATTGATTCGCCGATGCATACGCTCCTAGCGTTCCTGCGATCTCCATGGCGAATTCCTCATTCTTTTTGTTCTTTCCATCGGTCATAACTTTGAATTTTTTAGCAGTCGATCCTTCGTCCTGGTAGAACTCCCTTTTCACCACCACTTTTCTCTTTTTGTCAAAGAAGAACTCGTTTGGAGGGAGTTCCTCTGCTTTTATAGGCCTCAGTTCTTCATTAAATATCCATCCCTCGCTGACATTTCCCTGTGCCGACTGCAAGGGTGTGACCGAGGTGATGGGCTCTCCTAGTTGCTTTGCCGATTCTTTTGGAGTATCGACAGGGTTATGCTCCTTTGACGTACCTAGAGTTTCTTTTTCAGTCTCCGGTATCTGCTTCTTTGGTGGGTCTGGAGTTTTTTCTTCAGCCTCTGAATTTTGTTTGCTTGGCGGGTCCGGAGTCTTCTGCTTTGCTTCGGGATTGCTCATTTGCTTCCCTTCCTGCTGTTGTCCAGGGTTATACATTACGTATGTAGAATCTTCAGCGTCCTTCTGTTTTGTCTCTGCAATGGCCGAACCTCCCAGCACAGCGAGGAGACATCTTCGTCTATGTTCCTGGAATTTTAAAACAGAGGCCGTGTTTTCGGGTGCTAAAGATCGGATCCGAACTAGCACTTCCCCATAAGATCTCGCCCCTCGGAAAATGTCATCCGAGGGTGAAAACTCGTGTTCAAACCTCTTCATCCCACAATTAGCTAAATGGTTGCGTACAATTTTCTGAGGGTCATGTTTTTTATACTCATTGGAGACCAAACTCAGGTCCTCCAGGGCTGCAACCTCGGCTTTGGCATGCCTGAAATCCAATAAAGAATAAGAATTTAGCCAAATGGAGAAAAATGGCCATACCTTCTTCGAAGATGCTTTAAGCTCTTTACTCACCCCGCCAATCACTGTTTGTCTGGCGATCTCACGACATGCCAGCTTGTCGGGGATGAACAGTGGTAGCGCAAGCGGGGGAACAGCAACTCCGAACACTCTGAAATAGGAAAACTCTGCTTCTACATACCAGTCCGCTATACCACTCATATTTGCAGCAATGTTGTCCGAGATACGAGGTGGTGAACGACCAAAAATGGCGATGTGCAGGGGCACCATCACCCAGTTGAAAATTTCGTAAATAAATTTGTTTGCTTTATTTTCCCACAGTTTTTCGTGATACTCATGTACAGGTTTTTCTTGAGCTGCATTCCAAGCCCATCTCATCAAAGGGAATGGTGTCATGGAACATACCGCGTCCATGATATATGCAGACATGAAAAATGAGGACGGTCTCCTGCTTGCCCTCTGCTCCCGATACTCTGTGACCCGGTTGGCCAAACTGTCCAAGAGTATCTTTGCCCAATTAAACGAGCAACCTTCTACAACCCGAAACATGAGAGGCACCCACGCAATGTAGAAATGCATTGTGTCCTCCCTTCCGAATAATCGGCATGTCATCATTGCCACATACTTATAATGTGGCTCCAATGAAGCAATTGAATAAACTCCCTGATCATTTGCTCTGAATTTCGCAGCACGCGAAACCCAATCCTTTATCAAACCGGGCATGGTTTTGTCATATTGAGTGCACTCCTTCTCTTTGAATCCCTCCAGGAATTCAGCATCATACGTGTATTCAGATGTTGTCGGGAGTTTATACATGGTTTGGATGTGCTCTAGTCTAAAAGTCCCAACCGTGACCCACTGGTCGTTCATGATAGTTCTGGTGGGTAAGTCTACATGATCCAACGCCCATCGGATTATATCATAATATGGGAGCAACCATGGTCCGGTTGCTACCTTGTGCATTCCATATTGAACCACTATCTTGTATTTAGTGTTCAGGTCGTCCTTCTCATTGTCGTTGTCGTCGGAATCTAAATAATTCACCAACTCAGATTGTAGAATATCTGAAACAAACGACCAGCTAGGGACCGAGTCGACACTCTGACGCGAAGTGTCGGAGACATTATCTGAGCCTTGCCCTACAACTTCGATATTCGCCTTTGCTGCTTTCCGTGGAGCCATAGTTGAAGCTTGCGTTTTCGCCCTTCTGCGATAGACCTACGTATACATGCAGAAATTAGTTCACTCGGAAAAAGACGAGTCCTGCGTGTTTATGAAAAAGGTTTTCATTATAATAAAATGAAACTCTGGTATATATTTGAAAATTCTGTACTTTTCCAGATAAGTCTGTCAAATCGCAATTAGAAACAAATTTATTGCGTAAAATCCGATCTTATTTATTCGTGGATTCACCCTAATTCTTCATTAATGTCATCAATGTTTGGCGGTTTGATAGGCAGTCGGGCTATGGAGAGCAAGTAGCTATCTCGGGAAATGTGCAAGCCTCGATGTGCGGGACATATTTTGCTTTATTTTAAAATATTCAAACTTAGCAACGTTGGTCATTTTCTCGCTTTTCGCTGCATCGTGGATTTCCTTTCCACATTTTGAGTCTTCAACTCGCGAGACTGCGAGGACCGATTTTGGTTTAATTAACAGTAATTGAGATTTGGAGCATCATTAATTTCATAATCACTTTATTTGCCATATCGCGACTCGGAACTTCAAAGACAATTTTCTGAGAGATTTGTACGCCGAGTCGCGAAGCCGCGAGATGGCGATAATTAAGGCTCAATTAAGGGAAAGAAAATCGTAGATTAGGCGTCTAATTAATTAATCACGCTATAATTACGTCGCGACTTCGTGAGTCGGGGTTTTAAACGCCGTAACTTTCTAAAAAATAATGCCGAGTGGTGAAACGCCGAAAATAGATTTAACCATGGTTAGCCCTTTTGCCTCTAATCCTTGACCAGGGTTAGCCAGAAAGAACCTCGTGTTCTCAGCTCTTGGAGCTAAAAACATAAAAGTTCGAACTTGGCGAACGCCGAGGCGCGAAACCCCGACGACGTCTAATCATTGAGTTAAAATATTTGACCCTGGTTAATATCTTGAGTGAAAATTTAAAACGAGTTCGTAGTTTCACGACTCGGGACGTGTGAACTCAAAGATTAGAGTATCCGACTTGCGAGATCCCGAAATAAAACAAAAAGTGCGAACATGCTTACAGAATTGGATTTGTTTTGAGGGTAGAAAAAGCATCGTTGCTTATTCGACAAGGTTGCAGAGTTTTCAAAGCTTCGGGGGGGGGGACTTAAAAGGCCATCTTTCGATTTCAAGTATCAAAAACTGAAAATTGTAAAGGGTAAAAATAAAACAAGGGCGGCTCCAACACATCTTATGGACAAAATGCGTTTACAACGCCGAATCCTTGGAGCATTCCTTTCTCAGAAAATCCACAATTCTTTGGGGGACAAAATCCTCAAGTTCAACAAAAACCACATCTTTCCCATGGGACTAATATGTATCCTCCTCATGGACAAAATTTTTACCCCCCTTATGGGAAAACACAACATTCGTCTTATAATCCTCAGAACCCATCCGGTTACCCTTCGTTTTCACATGTTTCCCAACCATCATTGAATCATGCTTATTATGGTCAGCAACAACCACATGTAGGAGGACCTACTGGCTACAATTACCCATCTAACCCAGTTTACGGTCCTACTGGTGTCCCCATGCCACACTAGTATCACCCTCAAGTTAACCGAAAGCTATTGTTCCTTGCTACTCTGGATCTCCCAGACTTGTCTCAGCTGACCAATGATCCTATATTCCATTCACCTGTTTGGCCAGTGATTCCAACTAAATTACCTTCTGATATTCTAAAATTTGATGGCAAACCTAGAGAAGATCCGAATAACCATGTGATGACTTTCCATTTATGGTGTTCATCAAACTCCTTAACGGACAATTCTATACCTTTACGTCTTTTTCAGTGAACACTTATGGGCTCTGCAGCCAAGTGGTACATTGAACTTCCATGTGGTTCTTTCCAAGATTTCAACTCCCTCGCCATGTCCTTTCTCACACACTTTCAACTACCCATTCGATATGAGATGGGTACTGAACTCTTGACCTCCCTTCGTCATACTAACTCTGTACATATCTCTGATCATATTCACGAGTGGAGACGATGACGAAGGTTGATCAAAGCGATCATTCCTGACCATTTATTGGTAGAATGGTTTACCAAATCACTTTTACCCCTGATCGCTCATGATGTCGCCATGGGTGGTGTAGTCACCGAGGAAGAATCCATTGCCCAGGCTCAGTACTTAGACTTAGTTTATTCACAATCTCGTACTTTGTATGAGTTGATCCCAAATGCTACCCGGGCCACTACCGATCCATCCAAACCTTCATCTTCATCTCATGCGGATGGTGTTATAGGCTCCGTCAAAACATAATTTGCTTCCTCATCAACTGGCACTATGCATCGTTCTGCTCCGACATCCACTCCCAATTCGACCTCACTCTCCTCTACCTCCCCCCAGACTCAGATCTCTGAGGTGAATGCAGTTTCGGTTTCCCCTTCACAACAATTCAGAGGTAAGAATAAAATGAAGAACAAACCCAATAAGAATAACACTAATGAACAACTTAAAGCTCAAAACCCATCACCTGCTAACGAAAAGAAACCACGACGGAAACCAAAATTCCCATGTCTCATTTGTAGTGACGATCACTACACTCGAGACTGTCCACATCGCAATGAAGTGACAAAAAATTTCAAGGGAAATTCCCAACCCACCATGCTTACTCAGCCTTTTCCTCGGCAGCAATCTATGGTTGCTCAAACCCCCTCTCCAGGGGGCAGTTCCAACCACCCTTCTAATGATGAAGCCTCCATGAGTGCTCACATTTATATGTTTAGTGGTATTGATCTAACAACTCTCTCTATGACTTACGACACTCCAGTTAAACCCGTTAAAGAAAAAGTTTCTAATGGTTCATTATCGAATCCTTCTCCTCGGACCGTTAGTTCTCCTTTTGTTTGACCTCCATCTGGGTCACTACAGATAGAGAAGCCTACTTACAAATCTATATTATGCCCTCCTAAGAGCAGCATCCGTAAATCTACTTTTAATCCTAATTCACAAGCTGCCCAAAACTAAAACATTGTTGAAGATTTGGCTCAAGCCCCGTGTGCTATGTCTGCATTAGAAGTTCTACAGAACTGTCTCAATCAACATATAACACTCTTGGCTACCATTGATGCTTTTGATCCTAAGTCCTCTAATAACATCACGTTTAACCTAGATAATTTTAAGTCGCGACTCTCTCACCAACTTGCATTTCAGATTGATGTTGTGGTTCATAATCAACACATCCATCGCACTATTCTTGATTAGGGAGCTTCTAATTATGTCATGTCATTGGCCTATTGGAAAGGGTTAAAATCACCTACACTTAATCAATCCCCTACGATGTTACGAGCATTCGACGGGTGAGGTTTTCATCCTCTTAGACTATTGCAGTCCTTATCTGTTCAGTTAGGTGGCAAAATTGTTTATGTTGATGTCGAGGTGGTCGATGCTCCTCTCGATTACAACTTGCTACTCGGAAGAAGTTGGTTTTATGATATGAATATCATAGCCTCTTTGATGTTTCGATGCATGCAATTTCCTCATCAAAGTAAAATTGTAACTATTGATCAGTTAGATTACTGTACACTCGATGCTTACACTCCCGCTGCCAACAATATTCCCTTTTTGGGAGATCACAAGATCACGTATGAAATCGTTGGTGTTGTCTTGCGGAAAGATTCTAGCCTTATGGGTACCTTCCCTACACCACTTCTGCCTACCACACATCATATTTCCACCATAAATGTGATTTTGACTATGGCTTACCAATCCTTGGAATCATCTAACCCTTGGCTTGTACCTAGTCCTTTGGAATTTGATGAGCTAGGTAACGCCATGCCACTTAGTCCAGTAGAGGCATCATACGCTGCTATCCAAACTACCTCTCCCTCCTTGGATGACCAACATCTATTGGCACCCGATAGTTACTCGATGCCATCTTGGTTGACTTCCTTGTCGTCTATGTTCGACTATATTTCCCAAATTTTCCTTTCTAACGAATCTATCATGGAAATGCTTAACATTGAAGAACTACCTTGGGATGATAACCATCATCGATCTTATTTTCTTCAACCACTTGAGGAAATTCAGGAAGATATACACTCTATATTCCCTCCCGATGTTGTCCATTTTCCACAATCTCCCATCCTCACACAAGATACTCTTTATGAGGGGAATTTAGGCAACATTTCATCTATGGTCATTATTGGCATTTCGATCAAGGAAGGGGTCGTGGAAAATATTAATCTCGGTGATACTTGTTCGCCCGAGGAAGTGGTCTCTTATACTGCTTTATTTAAAGAATTATGTGATGTCTTCGCTTGGAGTTACGAAGAGATGCCAGGGATCAATCCATCGATCATCGTGCATGAAATAAAAACCTACCCAGGTGTTAAACCTGTTCAATAGAAACTTTGCCTGGTCCATCCTAAAAAGACCACGACTATTAAAGCAGAAGTTGAGAAATTATTGAAATATGGCTTCATTTATCCTGTCCCCTTGATGGAATGGGTTTCGAACATTGTTTCAACCACTACGAAACAAGGGACCATTCGTGTCTGTGTTGATTACAGGGATCTCAATAAGGCTTGTCCAAAAGACAATTACCCTACGCCCTTCATTGACCAGATTATTGATAATTACGCTGGTAGCATAATTTTCTCTTTCATGAATGGTTTCTCAGGGTACAACCAGATTGACATTTTACCTGTTGATCAGCATAAGACAACCTTCATCTGCCCGTGGGGAAATTTCGCCTATCAGAAACTACCATTTTGCCTAAAAAATGTTGGTGCTACATTCCAGCGGGCCATTTCATATGCTTTCCACGATATCAAACATATTGTGGAACCTTACCTCGATGACTTACCTACCCATTCATCCAGTTGATCAGACCATTTTGGTCATCTACAGCTATTTTTCTTCGATGTCGGTTCTAAGGTATTCGTTTGAACCCATATAAGTGTATTTTTGCTGTCGAATCAGGTCGATTCCTCGGATTTGTTGTCTCCAAGGACGAGATTCGGGTGGATTGTTATTGGATAAATTAGTAGGTGCGGACACTAACTAATCTCCCTAGATCCACCTAGATCTAAAACAAAACACACCAGAACATGATGCTTTCCTTAAGTTTTAAATATTGAATTTACTAACTAAAGAGGGATAGGTGACATACCATTTAAACATCGCTTCCTCTCGCTATCTCCATCCTAGCTCCGTTCCAACACTCATACAATGATGATCCGGCAAAAAAACACAACCAACCAAAGTGGTAGTAATAGCATAAAATCAATATAAACCTATGTATGTGATCAAGGAATCATACAATAAAACACGACAAGCTTTATAGGAAAGAATCATATCACTGTATCATATTAAATGTGAAAGAGAGATTACAACCATGGCCTTGATGTCGTAAGGTCCCTTCCAACTTTCCTTCGTTCCCCACACACTTCCATTCCAAGAATTCTGAGAGCACAGATCTGATAATATTCACAATCTATCTTGACAAAGGCAAAACTCAAAGACACTCCAACCAAGCTAATAATTCCAAGCCAAATCCAACTTAGCCCTTCTCCATGAGAGCTCCTCTCCTTTTAGAAGTTGAAGAGGATAAGGTGAGGAGGTTAGGATGATCCCACTAAATCATGAAAGCCAGTAAGATCCAAACCATTCGGATGCCACCTCATCATGGAAGTTTCTTCTTTTAGAAGCATCGAGAAAATGCTCATTTTTCCCATGTATGAGCATTCTCGCACCCTGCTTATAGAGCAACCTGCGAACCTCTCACAACCCAACTATGGTGTAGCCTGCGAGAATCATGCATTCTCGCACCCTTCCTATATAGCAACCTGCGAACATCCTCTTTAATAGGGTTTTTCCAAAGGAGATGCAACTTCTTTTCTCAAGAAAAGTTCTTCTCTCTTCTTTCTTCAGGAACTCAGGCCACTGACCCCTCTGAAGGCAACAGATAGGTTTACATCATTAACGGTCATAGGGATGACGAAAATAATGTGTAACAGAGATCCCCCCAAATTATGAAGTTAGAACAGAGTGATCGCTGAAGTACTTTGTCGAGTGTGTGTAGGGAATAAGGAACAGTCGGTCAGAAACCTGCCAACAAACAAGGAAATACAGTACAATAGTATATCATCATTGAGGTAGGCATTCTCATACTCATAATACAAATGACTCAAAGCATAAATGTCGACATGCGAAGATCCATGTCAAGTAAGACATGTCATGGCCACCAAACATACACTGTGGATCCATGCCGATATGACTCAAATTTGAACATAGCCACCAAAAATACACTATGGATTATGTGTTAAAGACTCAAATTTGAAAATAGCCATGAGACATACAATGTGGATCTATGCAATAGTACAAACTGAATATACTCCAACGCAACCTGAATCTGTCAGAAAAGATCCAGGGTCTTCATCTCCACCACTCTATAGTACGAATCTAACCATGTGAATACATGTGTTGAGGTCGAACATGGTAGAAACCACTTGATTACCGGTCATTAGTGTATACCATTAACAAGTGCGAGGGAGATCACCATTAATGTCAATGACTCCTAAGGTACACTAGTACAATCTAACGAATGTGAATAAATGAGCTTAAGTCGAACACTTGACGGAATCTCTCGATCATGGGTCAATAATGAAAACCCACTGTCGAAAGTGAGGAAACCTACCATTGAGGCATGTAAGTTCCAAGGTACCAATTAGTTTCTAAGTCTAATTCCTAGATAATGAGTTGAAGTCGACAGGAAAAGACTCGTCACAAGAGGGCCTTAATGTATCCCACATCAATGACACAAAACAAGTAACAAGATTTGATGTAGATCAGAGTAACAAGTGATTCAGGACTGACTCAGGGATGGTCGATGCAATAGAAGGCTTAAAGACTATAGAAATGGCCGACGCAATAGAAGGCTTTCCGGATTGAATTTCTCTTTGAACATATTGACGACACGACAACTATCTTGGAAATACTGACTCAACAACAAGGATCACAAACCAATTTGTAATCTTATAGGAGTATGATCAAGAGACGAGCAGATTTTCCAACCTAGACACAAGGCAAGTGAAAGGGTGTCATGTTCAAAAGAGACTCTTCCATGAAGTACAGGTTTAGATACATTTCTTTCCCAAATTTTCCCCCACCATTTCTGGCGAGTACCTCTTTATTTTTACGCAAGCTTGAGGAGGATAACATATGCTTGTAATGTAAGCTCATCCTTCAGATGAGTCCCTCGGAGTATGTTTAACGAACCCTAGGAAGGAGTGGTTCGGTCCCACATGGGCCTTTCAATGTTTGTTTTATGAGTCCAAAGTAAGAAAACTCATGGGTTTTTCATGTTTTGAGAGTCTGAAAAACACTTAAAGAGAACTCTCCCAGTTCCTTTTTCGTAAATTAGTTCGAAGAGACCAAAAAAGTGATAAACTATCGCTCACTGAACGATTTCTTCAAATACCTTTACGAGCATGAAAATAACAAGATCGCTCGGCAATCTTTTCATGTTAGAGAGTCTGAAAAGAGCTTAAAGGGAACTCCAGGGGGTTCCTTTTTCGTATAACCTTTACGAGTCTGAAAAAGTGATAAAAGTATACTCAATTACATTCTCATTGATTTACAAGCACGAGAAAGAACAAAGACTGAGCTCGGTAACTTATTCTCATGTATTTACGAGCATGAGAAAGAAAAAAGACTAAGCTCAGGATTGCTTTCATTTTTACGCAAGCTTTAAAAAAAAAAAAACTATGCTTGGACCTGGTTTCATTTTTACACAAGCTTGAACCAGAGGAAACTATGCTTAGACCTGGTTTCATTTTTACGCAAGCTTGAACCAGAGGGAACTATGCTTGAGGTAAGTGGTTTCATTTTTACACAAGCTTGAACCATAGAAAAATGTGCTTGGACTTCCCAACGCATAACACATGGATGGTTGGTACTTAGCCCCCAGCTTAAGAAACTAGCGGCTCTACTTCAGCATGAAGTCCAGATGCTGAAAGTGTATGCCCCCCAAGCTTCATTTCATTCAACTGCAAAGGAGAATGAAATGAAGCTTTTAAATACTATACGTAGGACTTGACCCAAACGGAGAGGGGGAAGTTGTTTCATTTTTTAATGAGCTTGACACATGAGAAGAACTATGCTCGTGACTCTAGGTATAATCCCCAGACCACTGTTTCATTTTTTAATGAGCTTGACACAGAAATGGGAACTATGCTCATAAACTTTGTTTCATTTTTTAACGAGGTTGCCACAGAGACGCAAAAACTATCCGTATAACTAGTTTCATTTTTTAACGAGCTTGAAATCAGAAAATCGTGCTCAAAGACCTCTGTTTCATTTTTTAATGAGGTTGCCTCAGAAACGCAAAAACTATCCTCGAAGTCTTCTTGATCATGGATTCCAAGAGGACAATGCTCCAGAACGAGACCATGTCAAGGGATAAAACTCGATCATGGCTTCCAAGAGGTCTTCGCTAGAAGGAAGAAACACACTCTGGAAGGACACCATGTCGAGGGTCGCGACAAGAATAAAGAGATTAGGCTCTAACAACCCTATCGAAGAGATCACCATGTCAACTACTGGATCTAAGTCATCAGAAGTTGAAGCCATGGGCGACAATGCCACATAATTGACCTATGGTGGGGGTGATACCGTGTGCATATAAGAACCATTTAGGGAGGCAATCCAGTCAGGGTCAATGAATGAAAGTTGATCAACAGTCACAACTCATCCATCATGAGGGAAAGATATCACATGAAAAAGAGTAGACACAATAGCTTTCATGGCATAAACATAATCTCACCCAAGGAGTAAAGCAAAATCCAAGGGGTCTTGGACTACCATGACGTCAATAAATGATCAAAATCTGGACCAGGGGTCAAATTTTAGCTCAAAAATCAACGTTCTTGGAATTGCTTCAAAAAGAACGAGAGCGTAGCCCTCGTCATCACAAACCCAACGCAACTCATTTGGGTTCAAATGGACGTCAGGAGCGAGAGATATCACGATATGTTTGAATCGTCAAACAGGTAAAAAAAGGGATGCTGACTGTGCAGTCCGTACAATCCGTACGGATGCTGACGTGGCATGACCATAAGATGACATGGCAGTTGGTGATGTGGCAGAGGTCGTACATCCAGGTGGCAGATGATGAGGTGGCCTTCACTCATTGGCAGATTTGGGCGAATCACATTGTGACACGTGGCATTTATTGGGCAAATGGCATGGTGCCACATGGCCCAGTCATGGGCTGCCACGTGGCACCATTGTATTGGTTGTTTGTTCAAAATTTTATGGAGTCCACTGGACTAGAACCCTAGACCTCCATGCGCGTGCAACTCTTTAGCAATGGTCGCCTGACCAATATACCACACATTGTTACTTGTCATATATATGAGTTTAAATTTATTTGAATTTAATTGAGTTATGAGTTGGGGCGCGTCCGGGCTGGGGCTTAGCCCCAGCCCCCGGTCGCACTCACCATTACATATGACCCTTTGTCACGGAGAACGTGCCCGAATACATATTTCAAACGAAGCCCCCAGTTTTATGTGCATTACCATGTGACCACCATTTTAAATGCGCGCGGGGGAAATTTGGTTTTTTAAATTGGTTAGCCCATGGATTCGGGTGCTTACCCATATGTGACCTTGGCCTTGGCGGTTAGGGACTAGGCGTGCCCTAACTGTTTGACAATTTGCACCATTATGCGGTTGCGCGTTGGTGTTGGGTTTAAGCACGTGTTTTGGAGCGTGTTCTTGGTTCAACGTACAGAGGTGTGTTTTGGCGAACCAGAGACAGTAAGCTTGAAGGAAGAGAATGGCAGGAGGCCTATTTTCTTCATTTTTTGGTTGAATGAGGTGCCGTAAAAGCCCAGCTAGGGGGTTTTGGACATTTTTAATCCATTGGAACTATTTTCATAGCCATTTGAAGACTTCTTTTGCAGGTTTTTCACCATTGAAGTTTCAGGGAGCTCTAGGGAGCTTGAAGCCCTCATTGATTGAGGTCATGTTTTGGTGAGTCCAAGTTTGTTTTATGTGACTGAATAGTCATTTTTGGCTAATTGTTATGCTTTGAACACATTGGGATAGGTTTCAGAGGCTTTTGAGGACTTTTACAGGTGTCTTTTCCACAAGGAAGCTCAGGGAAGCTTTAGGCCACATGTAGAAGAGGTCATGCCCGGATGAGCCATGATCCGTTTTCAGAGTTCTATTAGTCATTTTTGGGGTTTTTATCTGTTCTGATCCCAATGGTGCAGTCATAATTTCCATTGGAGTTGAGAAGCATCTTGTAAAGGAACTTTTGACAAATTAATCCCAGAGAGCCAAGTCCATTAATGGAGGCTCAAGGAGATGTAGCCTGGAGAGGGGTGAACTCCTTTATCATGTTGTTCTTGTTGTGAGTGTTTGCTGGTTATTATTTGCTGCAAGTTATTATTTGTTGCTGTATTTATGAAAACAACTTATTTAATCTTGCAAAGATCTCACACATAACAATTTAAAAGAAGCATGAACTTAACACATGATTGTATCTTGCATATTTTAACACATGGAGCAAGGTCCTGTAAAGTTTATTTTAATGAAGTAGAGGGTGCTTGCATAGCATAACAAGTCAGCCCACTATTTTCAGATCAATAAAGACAGTTTTCCCTCCCAAAGTTACAGGAAACTGAGGAAGGGTCCCTAAAGGTTGACTAGTTCTTCTGTTAAAAGCTAATAGATTATGCGTAATTGGTGCAAGTGGAGGACAACCCAAGCCTTTCCAAGAAAAAGAGGACAAAATACTAATGGATGCATCTTCATCTATCAGTGTCTGAGGAACATCTCGACCACAAACTTGTACTGTAATCTGGAAAGGAATGTGAGAGGGAAGACGAGGTCCAGTTAGCACACCCCAATCAAAATGGATGGCCACATAACTTGGAGGGGGTTCCATGGGAGAAGGAGGAATAGCCCTCAGCATGGTAGATTCTGTATCAACAAGAAAAACATGGGCAGTATCAGGTTTACTCTCTAGCAGGAGAGTAGGATCGACCGATGGAGAGATCAGATCGACCACTTGGGTTTCATTCTCCAAGGGGAGAATGGGGTCGACAGGTCAAAACGGATCGACCACTTGTGTTTCACTCTCTAACGGGAGAGTGGGATCGACCGACAATGGGATCGGATCAACCACTTTGTTAACACTCTCTAAAGGGAGAGTGGGATCGACCGATGATGGGATTGGATCGACCACTTTGTCAACTGGTTCAATTAAGGACGTGACCAGATTGACCACTTGATCAACCTAAATGACCGACGGGGGAACTAGAGTGATCATTCCATAAACTACAGGTGGGTTGAGAGAAGGCTTGCGATAAGAAGCTGGAAGTTGAGGCTATGAAGTAGTCATGTCTTCCAGTAATTTCGAGGCTTTGTCCATACGAGGGAAAAGATGAGTTATATGATGCCCTTTGCATAACATACATGGGAACTTGGCTCTACTTTTCTTCTTCCCAACTATATCGTGACTAGTCGACGGGAAGTCATCAGCATGTTGATCAGAGGCTAACGACATGGGTTGGCGAGGATGTGGAGACCATGCTTCTATAACCTTAGATAGACCAGGGCAATCCTTAAGCAGATGGCTACCCTTACAAAGCCTGCAAGGGTACTTGGACTTACAGGTTGTTTGGGTTTTCTTGGCATCATCAACACTCCCAGCATCATCAACAGTAACTGGTTTCTTTCCAACATGTCTGGCAGTGGTTGGGAGTGTGGATCCTTGCTTATTTTTCTTCTTCTTATTCTTCCTTTTCTTCTTCTTCTTATCCACCGAGTTACTATATTTGGAGCTTTCACTCGGCGAAGAAGATGAAATGGAAGAAGACCTTGCAAGTGAAGAAGGAAAAGAAGATCTCACTGGTGAAGAAGGCGAAGCATCAACATGAGGTTGATGCTCTTGGAGGGAAGTGCTTATGACCGAAGCACTTACTGCATTCGAGATTACCTGAGTGGAAAACAACCATATTGGTAATCCAATTGTGAGACCCGGAAGGCTCAAAGTAGCAATGTGAGGAGGTCCAATGTTTCCATAAGAAGGAAAAACAAAAGGTTCCCCTGGAGCAGGGGTTCCTTCATTGGTCATTTCAGGAACTGATGCCATTAAAACAAAGATCCAACCTAGAGTCTTCTATGGAAAACAAACAGCACACACTAAAAATCTAGTAAGCAAGCAAGCAAACAAAACCTTCTCGCAATGAGCTCACTAGTTGGTGATGAAATCCAACGTCGCGGGAACAAAGTAAGAAGGGGATGAGATAGAGCGGGTGGAAAAGTTACGTTGATGACTTGCTTAACAGACTTACACCCTGGTGCAAGCTCCCACACATAATTGTGGGTATACCCTCCAAGGAGCTCGAGTGAGTTTGGCCAACATCGATTCCAGATACCATGAAGACTTGCCCCTCCACAGTCACCTTGTGTAAAGACCCTAAAGAGATAGGCCACTAAGGTTACCAATTACTATAGTGATGCCTGGGGAAATAGTCGACAGTCTGATCCATGCGCAAGGGCAGGGTATCTAGCCCGAAATAAACTTGAAAGGCTTCCACTCATCATTGTGGGTATACCTCTCAAGCGACCCCCATAATACGCACAACCTCTACACCAAGGCCAACAAAGCAGGGTGAGTAACTATGCCAGTCTCAATGTGACCTCGTGATTGACCCTTGTGTTAGAAGGGCTTCCTAGGACAAAATGTAATAAGTGGATTTAACCGCTCCCTAACTCAAGATTCTATGTTTGTTTGCAACTTTGGAAAGTTATCTTTCACACCTATTCCAAAGCCCTATAACTAATCTAATGTAGGTTTGCTATCAGAAAGTATATAAAATGTCTAATCAATTTTTATAAGCGCTTTATTTTATGGTTGTTGTTACTCAATAGGAAAATGGCGTGAACAATATGGTGTTTTGACCGACTCGAAAGTTATGCAAAGAGATGAAGATGCAATCTTTTTCATTTCGATGAAAGCTATGCTACGGGAAGGAGAAAACATTTATCATTCCCATATACACAATGTCCCAAAATATATTAAACTCATCAATATCAAGATTCTCAAGAAATGAGAAAAAGGTATTGTATATTCATGTCGACTTCAACACATTATCTAGGAACTAGACCTAGAAACCAGTTAGTACCTTGGGACCTGCATGCCTCAATGGCAGGCCTCCTCGCTTCCGACAGTGGGTTTACATCATTGACCTCTGATCGGATGATTCCACGAATGTTCGACTTCAGTTCATTTATTCACATTCGTTGGAATGTACTAGGGTACCTTTGGAATCATTGACATCAATGGTGATTTACCTCACACTTGTTAACGGTTTACATCATTTATCGGTAATCAAATGGTTTATACAATGTTCGACATCAGGACATCTATTCACATGGTTAGATTTGTACTGCATCGGGATCAGTAAGAAGACCATGGGTTGAGTGATCACTCTGATATGTACTTTTCCCAGGTTGCGACGGAGTTTCTTTTGAACATTGACACATATATTGTCACATAGATCCACTTTGTATCAGTTCATGGCTATGTCTTGTCATCTCGTAGATCCATAGTGTATTTTTTCATGGCTATGATCAGTTCATGCCATGGAAGTATAGATCCACATTGTATCTTTGGCAGCTATACTCTTTATTAATATAATTATGGATCCACAATGTATCTCATGGCGGCCATACCTTGAAAGTATTTATCACTCAAGCATAGGTATGTCTGCCTTGGGTTTGAAACATGTCATAATATTTGTTTGATGGTTGTGTGCAGCTTCTACCAGGTTCTCTAAGTCTATACCCTTGCTGGAAAAAGACTACAAAGTACTTCAGTCATCAGTTTTCGTCTTCTAACTTCTCACTTTGGGGGGCATGTTACAGGAGAATCCCCTTGCAGACAAGTGGATTTCCTCTTGGATACTAGACCCCTATAACCAAGACAAAAAAGTGAAAATGTTGAACACTAACATTCCTTCTAATGAGGCTAAACTAGTCAAGGAATAAGAAGAAAGGAATACCTTTAATAACATTTTTCCTTGCTTGATCCAAGATGATCTTGATCTCCAAGCTCTTTAGAAGGTCCTGTAATCCAATGAGCAGCAATGACAAAACATTATTCCTATTCTACCATGGTTATCTTCATAATAGATCTATCAAAAGAATAAGTTCATGAAACATACACAAACTTAAAGGAAATAGGACAAGCACATATTTATATTAATGAAAACAAAGCAAAGTACTTACAACCATAGATGTAGATGCAGCAGCTTCACCAAGCTCTCTTTGTCCGGACCCTTGCTCAAAAGTTCCACGATCAGAATGACTATAACTTTCTCTGATGAATCTCCCTTATGAGATCATAAGATTGATACCTTTCATGTCTCCCTTTTTACCATGAAGAGGCCTCCTTATATAGGCTTGGAGAGGCCTCACCACCTTAGATATCTTTGGGATAGGTTAAGGATCTTCCTCCATTAGTTGTGGATCCTCCCTAAGATCCAGCCTTGACCTCATATTCAAATCCAACTAACTCCAGAGATGAGGGGGATTTCTCCCTGATTTTGCTCAACAGTCAAATATTCCCTCAAACAGGCCAGTGCTCCCCCAAAAGGATGCACATAGCATTGCAACGCTCCCCCCAAGGAGGTCAGGGAGTGTTAGCACTCCCTGACAATGGGTAGGGGAGCACTGCCCTTCAAAACTGAATTTTGAATGGCTTTTTCCATGGAAAAAGAGTTGTACTCTTCATCAAAGGATTTCTCCTTCTTTAACCAGTCTCTGAGGGTGTCTTTCAAGTGTTCTTGTGATGTCGTTCAGGACATGACATAGGAAAGGTGACTGTATGATGTTTGTGACACTTGCGACACTTATAATGACGATAATAGGTCATCATTGAATTGAGTAATTTTGATGTGTAACAACATATGACCTTCGTTTGGGAAATTTCTTGGACCGTTACAAAGCTTGTTTTGAGATTTATATGTTTGGATAGCTTGGAAATCATATATTTCCAAGCCATGTCAATTGACAAAATCACATGGAAATTGCCCAAAAAATGCAGTGGAATTTTAGGACCTAAAAAATTGTTTTAGAACAACCAAGGTGTGGGATTGCTTTTTAGTTGTTGGTAGATGTGGGTGGCCACCTAGATCAATCATCCCCTTTTAGGAAGAAATGGTCTCCATTGCATCAAGTTACTCCATCATATGGGGAAACTTTTGTTGAATTTGACTCATGGTGAACCACTTGGCTTGGTGAAGAAGTTACCATGGTTTGACAACCTAATACATCTATATGTGTTGTTGGTAGGTGTCCTTTTTCTTTCCATCAGTGATCTGGTCAACTATATCTTTCTCAATGTAGTTAGAGTTGAGTTATGTAGGTTCCAAGTGTTGTGCCACCTCCAAGGTATCCAATAGAGGTGGAAAATATGGTCAAATTAGCTCCACATTAAATACAAGGTGTAAGCTAAGGAAAGATGGAGTAACCAATTCAAAATCATTCTCACTCGTAGCCTTGGGGATGGTGTAAGTCCCATATTGGAGTGGTCTAAGCTTCTTGTAAGGGCTTTTGAGTCGCTCTTTTTGCAAGTGCAACCATACCTTTTCACCAACTTGAAACTTGTGTGGAACTCAATGTTGATTGTGTCGCTGCTTATACTTGGCATTGGCTTTTTGCAAAATACCATGGAATTTTTTCTAAATCCATTCAACAAATTTGGTTGTTTTGTCTACCTTAGCCTGAGCATGGAAGGACTCTCCCTATGTGGATGCAATAGGAATAGATGTGCCCATTGGGTCCAATGCTTGGAACCTAAAGCACACCTGAAAATTTTTGTGGGTAATAAAACTACAAAGGGCCTTGTTATAGTTTTATGATGAAGCTTTTGTGTTGTGGTTCCCAAGATGACTTATATTTTGAGACCAAATTATATGAATTAATATTCTTTGAAATATAGTTCAAATATTAACTTTGTTCCGAGAAATATTGGTGCACTAATTGGTTGAAGTATTGGTTCTTGTGATTAGGATGTCAATAAGATGTCTTTATAAAATGATATTTCCTCTCATACTCATATTATTTTCATGATTCACTTTTCGTATTATATCTTCTTCATACACTTGTATTGATTTGTTGATTGTTGAATTTTTTTTAGAAGAGACACTTGCATTTGTTGTGGTTTTTTTATCCACAGTTTGTACTTCAATGTCTAAGGATATCCCTACTTCAATTGGATTTGCATCTTTATGATTCACGATGTTGATTAGATCTATATTGGTTCCTTTTTCCATGGCTTGTATTTTTATGTATAATTACTTATCTAATTCAACACGATCATGCATTGTTTCGTTATTGATCAAAGATTCCTTACTAGTAAGTTGTTCTAACTTTCCCTATTACAACTTATTATAATGCTTTAACTTCTTAATTTGTATAAGTAAGCTTTGATATGATCCCTTAGCATGAAAGTTGTTTGTCATTTTCTGATTTGTCGAATTTATTTTAAAGATCTTGATTCTTTGGATTTTCATATTTTAACTCCTTGATTTGTGCAAGTAGTTTTTTACTATGATCCTTTAGGTGAGAAATTTCTTCATCTTTATTAGCAAGAACCTTGTCAAATTATTTATGGCGATGCTATAGCTTTTGTATTGAGTTTTGGATTTCTTGAAGGATTACGTTTGATACATCCTTTAGGTCTTGAAATGAGGGAGCTTCTAAGCATGACTTGATTGTAAAGCCCTGCAATTTTATCTTCTTCCTCTTATAGGAGAATGTCAAAAATTTATTCTTCATGTTTAAGGTGAAGGTCCCCAATGTTTCCATCTAGGGTGAACATAAGATTATGTCAACATATTCATTATCCATATATGCAATGTTAAATTGAGATATGAAAACATGATCATTAATTATCAGTTGGAGATTATATATTCCATGTCCATTTGGGCTATGCAAATCACTCTATGCAAATATACTTGGCTCTAAAATTAATAAATGATTGGCCAAGTTGACATTAATGTTATTGGTCATGTCATACGAACAAATAAAGATGCTAATATCCCTTTTTTGAATATTCCCCTTAAGTTTTAATAGAGTAATAGCACATTTTTTAAAAGTGTTAAAAAATACTAAACTTCATTTTGTTTTTGTTAAGGAATTTCATCATTACGAACTTATATATTTTTTCAATAATAATAATAAATGGACACGCAAAATACGAAGATCCCACTTTTATGGTGAGAATTGGATAGTTGAACTCTATAGCCTTGAATTGATACTTAACTCAATGATTTTTTATTTTTTAATTAATGCCTCTTTTTCCACTAAGTTATCTTTATTCCACTAAGTTATAGTAGGAGCTTGAATAATACTTTTAGGATATAAATTTTATTTTTTCCCACTTCACACTAAAATACTTTAGTTCACTTTTATTGCTTGACTTATGAAATAATTACATCGAAGGTGTTATTTAAGGAGAGGTTCCTCTAGAGACCTTCGTCGTTTGTCCAAAGCGTATACGAAGTTTCCATCTATTTACCAACAACCAACGAATCTTGTATCTCCACGTGTCTTTCTCCTCCACCGAGTCCAAACCTTCGCCCTCACTGACTTCACCACCGACTCGAAATCTTCTCCTTCACAAACTCCACACTGTTGAAGGACTCCAAACTGTTGGACAGGCTACAACGCTAGTCAGACCGAAACTGTTGGATAGTTTGTTTGACTCCAAACTGTTGGACAGGCTACAACATTGGTTAGACCGCACCCAAACAACTGGATAGGCAGCTGCAACATTGGTCAAACCACACCCAAATTGTTGGACAGGCTACTGCAATGCTGGTCACTTAGAAAGAAATGTTGATTGATAACCAGGTTAAACTTTTAAAATATGGAAGGCCACTTACTGGTTAAATGACTGAATATGGTGGGACAAATAGAACCATCAACTAGAATATGCTTAAAATGGTAATGGATTTATATATTCATGTGAAAGAGATTCCTCTGCAATGCAACGACGAGAAGGGTTGAACTGAATCATTCATGAGAGAAATTCTAACTCCTCATCACCCACTTCGCCCAAGGTGCTTTCCAGGCTTCCAACCTAAGATTAAAATGATCTCAATACTGAATATTAAATGTGGATAATGCTTCAGAAATTCCATTCAGATAGAAGATAAATAATTTGAATTCACAGTAATAGTGCCTTTCCGGGTAGGTTCTTTAAGTTATGTCGCCACTTTGGATTTGGTACACAGAAATCCATATCCTTCCAACATGGCATTCCAATTATACTAAATATATCACATATCTATAACAAAATGAATACCATCAATAAATTGTTTTTTGTTTCTTAGCTTAGTTGTGAATATATGATCATGTTTATAATACATTGAAACAAATCAATCACCTTTTGAAGCGGCTCTAATTCAAAATCAGTTAATTTCTCATCCACTTGAGGATATTTATACTTTGTGTGCATGTAATGAATGTCAAAGTATTAAAACCTCTTCAAAAGATTTAGTTTTAGATTTTGCAAAAAAGATGCAGAAAAATATTGAGAAGTTTCCTTACTTTTGATGGAAGATATTTTTATTGGGAGTTTTCCAGGTGAAGACAACTTCAACAATTTCTATTTAGGAAATAAACGTTATTTGAAGTAAATAATAAGTATAATAAATTAGTTAAGTTTAAGAGGTCTTTCCCAAAAAAATGCATCCCATTCCCCATTTCCGCAAGGAATAATTGATGAAATAATGCATATCGTTCCCCATCTGCACAAGGAATAATTGATGAGATAGATTATAATTGGGTATAGCTTATAATTAGTTACCCAAAAAGGAATAGTGATCCTAAACCAAGTGGAAAATTCATGTCTGTGTAAATGATAAATGTTTGTTGTAGGAGTAAAGATCTTACATGTCAATTGATGAGCCATAGTTTCTATGTGACATGATAACTTCTAGAGCATGATAAGTAGGTTCCATAACCTACATACATTTAGTACTACTATTTTAAGTGTATTATAGCATCATTGAAGCTATTATGTAATTGCATGGTTATGATTCTTAGAACTTACAAATATTGAATAACGTCTTTGATTGTTTACATTAATGGAATCCTGAATATAGAATTGAGTGTTGTCAGTTTTTGGTGTTTGTATTTTCATCCCAGAAGTCAGAGGTCGTTTATAAGAGATGATTTTTGCTAGAATTTGGTGAAACATTACACAAGTAGAGTTTTGATTTTTGTTTATTTTGGGAAATTTTAAGCTTTTAGATAGATTTAGAAAAAAAAAAACCTCAAGGTCAGAGTTTCTCCATTGACAAAAATCTACATATGATGAACTATCATTTCCATCAAAAAAAAATTACCCACCAGCTAAATCAATAACAAAAACAAAACAACTTAAAGCCTAGAATGCAACAAGTGATTCAATTTTCCAAAATCCGGGCCTACCATTTATCATATAAGTTGTTATGTAGGAGAAAATGATCAAACTTCCCTACAAACAACACAAATGCACTCATGCAAATGCCATGGATGAATGAATCAGAATGAATACTCCAATGGGTGCGAACCTTTTCATATTTTTCTATGGTAATTTGCTATGGTTGGCAGGATCCTTGAATAGGAATAGGTTGTCAATGACATAAGAATTCTTACATATGCATCAATATCCCTTAAACACTATGCCTAATCCCCATTGACAACATTTGCTTTCTGGGAAAAAAAAAAAAAAACTAAGGAAACACTCACTAGAAACCCAGTAGTTTGGATCTTTGTCTGCACTCTCAAATTCACTCTCGGTATTATTTTTAACTAGTCTTAGAAGGAGAGCTAAATTCGTTCATATTTTATTGATGACCTAAAAAATAAAAATAGGTGTTGGAACTCCCAAGAGCTAAATTCGTTTAGATTTTATTGACAACCTAAAAAACAAAAATAAGTGTTGGAACTCATCTGAGATAAAACATTAATGGAAGACACTCACACGTAGTTCAATGAATAGGGTTTGTAAGACATAGTTTGATGAATGGGGTCTCTCACACGTAGTTATGAAAGGGTCCATTTGGACTTCATGGTTCATGCAGTTAGTAACGTGTTAACGTTTAAGGTTTATCCATTACAGAATTATTTGTTGACATGGAAAAAGTATGGCCACCAAAGCAGAGAGAATAGCGTGTGTTTGGCCTCTATCATTTCCCAAGAAAACTATCATCCATTGTATTTGAGATATGCCAGAAAATCATGTTCAAAGCTTGAACCTATTCACTCTATTTGAGATAGAAGCACTCTTGGGAATTCCACTGGTTTGGCATCCATAAAAACCGCTAAGGTTTGAACCCACGACGCCCTGGACCAGAAAATTGTTTATGAACTTCTTATTTCTTATTTTTTGAATTTTTTTGTTGGAGTTTATGGGTTCGCAGAACCATACATTAATGATATTGTATTGTGCAATACGAGCTAGCAGAAGCCAACATGATCGTCGAAAACCCAACAAGTACCCTCACGACCAACTCTATTGAAACCTCTTTCACTCATTGTTTGTCTATTGAAAGGTTATGTAGTTTAATTTGTTCATTTATAGTAGTGTTCAAATACAATTATCATCTCAATAGCCATAGCTATAAAACTATAAATCTGTAGATCGCTTAGAAAACCCTCAAGAAAATATAGTGCACTAAGTATCGTCGAAGTGGAGAGAGAATATTAATTATATTGTGTGCAAACTTTCCATCGTTTCCTATCACCTTCGCTAATGTGTTTCTTTCCTATCTCCTTCGTTGATGTGTTGCTCCTTGTTGGTTATGCTTGTCCAAAAACATGTACTCCAATTTTTTCCCATGTCTTGTAATATCTTTATTATTTATTTTTCCTAAATTATGCCATTGTGCATAATTCCCCAAAAAGCAACCTTAAAATGGTAAAAAATGTACCAAAATAGGCCCAAAACATTCTATTGCAGATCAAAACTTGAATCTATGATCGTTAAGCATACAAACACCAGTACTAAAGCCCCATTAGCTAAAATCAAAGAAAGGACTAATATAGTCCATGAAAAAGATGAAAGAATGAGACTGTTGGAGATATTAATTATAAGTCGTGAATTTTATGTTTACACCAAATTTGTCTGTCACGGGAAAGAACAGATGTTACTCACGACAAGCAGGAGCGTTATTAAATAAGCCAATCTTTAATCTTTCTCGAGCCTTGTAAATCAGATAGAGTCAATCGAATTTATTGTTGTCTAAATGTTTAAGTCGGTTAGATGAACTACAGGAAGTATTAGTCTCAGTATTTATATGTCCAAGTCTGTAGGTAGTCGATATAGAACATAATTGATAGTTAGCAGCAGCAGCAGCTGTATAGGAAGTCGAAGAAGTCTGAGAGCACAAGATCTATTTCTGAAAGTCTGCAGAAGTTGTTGGAGCCGAAGCTCTGCCTAGTATTGTGTTTTGTAATAGTGCGCAACATCCAAGTTGGTAATATATTAATCATTTGTGTGTTTACATATTTATGAGTATTTTTGAGTTATGTTGTGTTCAAACACTTTGAAAATACTTTCTCTATGTTTTTGTGCAAGCTTAAGTAAGTTTATAAGTTCTTGAACTGCATTAAAATATATATGTGAGCCTATGTGCTAAGAGTAGCACAATGTTGATTTTATGACAAGAAAATGTTTTATTAGTGTTATCATCACATCGTGCAGTCTACCACGCAGTCTGGGAACTACGCAGTAAGTTTTGAGAGCTCAGCGACGAAGTATTGCACCATGCAGTCTTTGTAACTGCAGCGCACTGAGTGAGTATGTGTGCTCTAGATCTGAGATTTGGTATCATAGAAGGTTTTATCAGAGTAGGTTCAAGAGAAGTTTTAAAGAGTAGCAGCTCTGTTGTAAGGTGTCTGTTGAAATTTTAAATCATGGCTTCTACTTCAAATCTGCAACCTCCCACTTTCACAGGTAAAAAATATGAGTTATGGTCCTTGACCATGAAGGAATTATTTTGGGGTTAAGATGTGTGGGAGATATTTGAACATGGCTATGTGGAACCAACAAATCAGACAACATGCAATGCCCTCACACAAGCTGAGAAGGATTCCTTGAAAGATCAAAGGAAGAATTATGAAAAGGCAATGTTTTACATACATCAAGCCATGCATTAGAGCATACTCACAAGAGTAGCATTAACAAAGCAAGCCAAGGAAGCATGGGACATATTACAAACTTCTTATCAAGGTATGGACAAAGTCAATAATTAAAAATTACAAATTATTAGAAGAGATTTTGAAACTCTGTCAATGAAAGACACAGATTCAGTAGATTTATTTTACACCCATTCTATTGGCCTGATAAATCAGATTAAGTATCATGGAGAAACCATAGAGGTTAGGAAGGTTGTTGAGAAGGTACTTAGGAGTCTTCCTCCTAAATTTGATTATCTTGTTGTGACTTTAGAAGATAACAAAGACCTGAGTCAGTTTAGTCTAGACAAGTTGCAAGCCTCCCTCATTAATCATGAACACAAATTAAATAGCTTAAATATGTCATTAGAAAATGCATTCTTTGCGTAGTCATCTATAAGTCGTGGAAGAGGAAGGGGGGGACCTAACTCTAGAGGTAGAGGAAGGAGTTATGTTAGAGGAGGACGTAGTAGCAGTCCTGCAAATACTAGTGGCATAGGTCAAAATCAAAATACCAGTTAGCCAAGTGGTCAGAAAATTTGATAATTCAAAGATTCAATGCCATTATTGTAAAAATTATGTACATTATGAATACGAATGCAAAAAGAGACAATATAATCAGAACAAGAAAGGACAAGATTAGTCAAAAAACACAAATACTCCCTCCAACCCTATGTTAATGGGGCGCACTGACACAATGCCTATAATTTCCCTAGTTGAATGCAATGTTTCTCAAGAAAGTCCATGTGACATATGGTATTTAGATTCAAGCTGCAGTAATCACATGACATGAAACTTAGAATTGTTTTCTAGTTTGGATAAGTCAATTCAAACTAAAGTAACACTTGGAACCAATATCCAAGTCACTGTCTTGGGTAAAGGTAGTATTAATATTTAAACTAAACAGGGGGAGCAAAAGGTTATGCCTAATGTATATTATGTTTCTGGTCTAAAAAATAATTTGATGAGCACATGAAAATTGTTACAAAAAGGGTATAGAATCTACATGGAAGATAATCAATGTGTGATTTTGGACAGATATCTAAGCAATCAACTTATTACGATAATTTAGATGACAACCAATAGAATGTTTCATTTTCCATTGAAGCCAACCCTGAAGAGAAAAACAACACAAGTTGTATATGAAGCAAAAGATGTGCACTTTGACATTGCATTCAAAGAAGAAAGTGAAGAAGTAAGTGCATGTTGTTCTAAAGAAGGAAAAGGTAGTGCGCGCAGTTTCAAGAAAGAAGAAGATAGTGGCACAAAGTTGCAAGCAGCATTCCAATCTGAAGTGTAGGATGATTCCTGGCTGTGGCATTTCATATTTGGACATTTAAACTTTGGAGGTCTGAATTTGTTACATACAAAGGATATGGTGAAAGGTTTGACATTAATTGAAAGACTATAAAGAATATGTGAAGGTTGTATCTTTGGAAAGAAACATAGAGAGTCATTTCTAGTTGGCAAGTCATACAGAGAAAAAGCTCCACTAGAAATTGTACATTCAGATATTTGTGGACAATTGCAAACACCATCTATAGGAGGAAATGTTATCGCACAGTTTGTAGATAAGGTAGAAGACAGATGAAAGAAAGGAAAACTGGCGTAACTCAGACTATCCTACCATTGTCACCTCAATAGGATAGCTCTTTTTGTTTATGCTTATAGCGTTAAAACCCCCTACGGACTACACCAGGGTTCTAAAGTGCAGGCAGAGATAACTGTCTAAAGTCTCCTACTTTTAACAACTATCCCGACGTTACCCCACAATCATACATAAAAGACATAGTATAGGGATCTAGTAAGCCTACCTTAAACTCCACGTCCAGTGTCGATCCCTTTGTGCTCGATTGTTTCTCAACTGCAGATCTCCTCCCAAGGCCAACCTGCATTCACCAAAAGACAAACAACAAACTACAAGCATGCATTCTACATATGGATTAGTGGGTTAGATATCATAACAAAAACATAAATAAATCATGAATATTGAAGACATCATTTGACAGGATGGGAAAAGTACTTCTTTATATTAATCTCACAAAGTCACTTATAATATGAGACTGAAAACTGCTCCTCGAACTCAGTCCTGGGATCCTCTTCACCATGCACCAACTGCTTCTACGTATCCTTCTCCTCTTCAGTTCTCTCTAGGGAAATGGCAAGGGTTTGCAATGGAGGAAAAGGGCGATGAAAAGGGATTCTGGCCCTAACTCACAATGTGGTTGCAAAATATTGGGGCAAATGGGGAATACTAAAATGGGCAGAGTTTCTTTCCTCTCTTGCTTTTTTTTATCTCTTGAAAGGGACCCCAACACCTTCTTTTATAGTCAAAAAAGATAGCTATCCGGTTGGGTGACTGGCTATGGGCGGTCAAAATGTTAGGTAACGGCCCAAAAACCTGTATCCCATTGCAATATTCATTTTTCACACTTTTTATGAGTGTATGCGGGTTATAGTGGTGCAGCAAGCATGTGTACGTAGGCAGTAATGGTGCAGGGCGCATACACCTTAAAAAAAGTGTTTTTTTAGAAGAGTTGTTTAGTGATGGCTTGGCAAAGATAGCAAGTAAGATGGCCTGATGCCAGGTATGCATGTCTAGTGCAATTTAGGGTTATAACAGATGCCCCTTAATGTGTGAGGTTAGAAGAGCATCTGATGGCTGAAATACATTACAAATCTTCATCAACGTATGAAACGAGTGAGCCCAGGGACCAGAGTTCGAGAGGTGTCATCTGCAAAACAACAATTTGTCTCACTGAGGCAGGCATACCCATGCTCGGGATGAAACAAAAGCATGGCTACGAATCAAATACATTGCAGATCCATGTCATATAACTATATAAAGTGTAGCCGTGAGCAATACACAGCGGATCTACATCTCAAAATCAAAATATGTACATGTATAGTATCCATCTTTAAGAAGCTAGTGACGCCCGATGGCTGGAGATGAGGCCTTCAGAGCTTGAGCAACAACTTCAAGATCTTCAAAACTTGGGTAGGAGTGTAATATGAGTGTACAACTTCACTACCCAGAGGTCTTCGACAGCTCGTCGGGAATAGACAAGAGGATCTCGGTGATCAGGCAGAGAACTTCATTGATTTTGAACAAGCACTTGATTAGACTTGATGGTGACTGAGAATGAGGACAAGAGACAAACTACAGAGGGGCCGACTCAAATTTAGTAAAACTTCCCTTGGATAGAAGCATGACGAAATATGACACTCGAGGAGCATGGCATTGACATAAGTTCACATGCAAGAGGCAATGTGAGCTCTCCATATGTTTGGAAGGATAACCAAATGGAGGAGGACCCAGCTCTATGTAGAGAGAACAACTTCCTAAGGTCATATTAAATACCAGAGCTTGACAAACAAATGGAAGGATGTGCTTTTTCCAAGGTTGACTCATTGTGCTATCAACAAAAGAACATACTTTTCCCTTCCTCTTTTTGGGGTATATTTGATTTTTTTTGTCTTTTTCAATAATTTTGGAAAGCTTGAAAAAGAATAAAATAATGCTACGTTACAAAGGAGGAATGAGTGTCGCAGACATACTAGTTCCAAGTGCAAGGAACATACGAATGCTCAGAGCAAAGGGGACACATGCAGGAAAAAGACACTCGGGGAAAATCCTCCATGGGTCAAGGTGTCAAGACGCAAAGGCAAAGTGCTACAAGGCTTGCGTATAAGCCATGCTTCATATGGTTTAGTTGAGAGCAACATGGAGCCGGCATTAGGCCAAAGACACAGAAATTAAAATGTGATTAACAAGACACAATGATAACATCCTTCGGTGTGATTTTAATGAGCCCAGAGAAGGTAAGCTTGGCATTTTTTCATTTTTAGAGAGTCTAAAAAAGCTTAAAAAGGAGACTCCACTAGGGTACCTTTTTCGAAGGTATTCTGGTTAGTTTGAAAAAGGGGTAAACTAGCACCGAACAAATGTCTATTCAAAATCATTTTAATGAGTGTGACAAAGACAAGATCACTCGGCAATCTTTTCATATTTAAGGAATCTAAAAAGAGCTTAACTATGGACTCCGTAAGGGATGTTCTTCTGGACCAATTTAACAAGTGTGAAGAAACAAGGTCACTCGACAACCTTTTCAATTTTAGGGAGTCTGAAAAGAGCTTAACTATGGACTCCATGGGGGTTCCTTTTTCGTAAATTTAGTCCCTCGAGCCCGAAAAAGGGTTAAAATTATACCTGAGAATATTGTTCTAGAGAACCGAGGCTCCTAGAGTATACCTTTGTTCGTACATTTGACCATCCGGACCGAAAAAGGGGTAAACTACCATCGGACAAACATGCCTTCAAATTTTAGTTTGGCAAGCGTGAAGGTCAACAAGATCGCTTGGCAATCTTTTCATGTTTAGAGGGTCTGAAAAGGGATTAAAAGAAGACTTGTGGGGGCTACAATTCATGTATGAAACTGGTTCAGGTAGAGTCCACTGTTAGGTTTAAACCAAGAGTCTCTTCGATAGTCAACTTGGAACGTCTCCCAAAAGGGAAGAAAACACAGACCACGGTGTAAGTCCTCCCACGGTATAGAAACCGTAGTCATGGCTTCAAGGATAGCCTCATCTGAAAGCAATTCAAAATCTGAGAAATCACACAAACAAGGGTCGACAGTCCCAAAGGGTGAAGTAAACTGACCATATTCTATATGACGATGGAAGCTCTGGCCAGGACTAGCAGAGTCTATTAGCGAAGAATCACAAGAACGAGGGCTTGAGGATCTACAAACAACAAGATTAGACTCAAAAGGAGACTTAAGATCACTTGGACCAAGAGGGGGAAGCAAGGGCTCCCATGCGCCCATTGGATAAACCAGTGGATCAATTGTCGAGACCAAGTCTCGAGAAGGTAAACATGATTGCACAGGTTCCTACTCAGAATCAATTGAACACCGAGGATAAGATGCCACATAATTAACCCGTGGCGGGGTAGAGTCTACATGAACACTAGGAACATATAAAGGGGTAGCCTAAACTAATGTCGAATTAGGATGGTGATTATCAGATGTCGGTTGGTCGATAGTGACAATGCTTCCATTGTGAGGGAAATGCATCACCCGGAAGAGCATAGACACCACAGCATTCATAGCATATACATAATCACACCTGAGAAGCATATTGAAATCTAACGGGCCTTGCACTACTATAACATCAACAAGGACAGTCTTCCCACCTAACGATATAGGCAACTAAGGAAGAACCCCCAAATATTCACTAGGACGTCTGTCAAAAGCCAACAGCTCATGTGAAGCAAACACAAGCTCGGGAGATCCCAAGACTTTCCAAACCAAGGAGGATAAAATACTTGCGGAGGCTCCTTCATCCACAATACATCGATAGATGTTTGTTGAATTAACTTCAACCCTTATTTGAAAAGGTGCAGAAGAAGGAAGATGAGGCTCAACAATATCGCTCCAATCAAAGGAAACCATCCTAGGGCTTTGAGGGGGTGTGCTCGGAGTGAGCGGAATGCCCCCTTGTTCTGACAGTACTGAACTGGAAATGCTAAAAACATAGTCGGTAGATAGATCACTCTCCAAGAGAAGAGTGGGATCAGCCAAAGACTGCATCGGTGTGACCACTTTAGTAGACTCGACACTCTCCAAGAGAAGAGTGGGATCAGTCGAAGACTGCATCGGCATGACCACTTTCTCAAGAAATGGTTCAATAGGTTGCGAGACTATATGGTCTAAAGGCACCTCACCCCCCAAAAGAGGAGTGAGATCAGCTGATGATTGCATCGGCATGACCACTTTCTCAACCAGTGGATGAATAGACTGTGAGGAAACCTCAGAAGACTTAGAATCAGAAGAGCTTGCAAATAGGGACCACAATCTTCGTACCTCTAGAATGCCAGGGCACATATGAGTAAGGTGATATCCCTTGCAAAGGTTACAAGGGAACTTAGGCTTACGTCCTATCCGTCTAGGTTTCTTAACAGAATCAATGCCCCCAATAGGACTAGCGGTGGTTGGTTGCACATCTCCAACATGACTTGCAGAGGTTGGTGATTGGTCGATAACATGACTCACAGAGGATACAGACCTATTTCCAGTATGTCTAGCAGTGACTGGAATTTTCCCCCAGCATGACTTGTAGACGCTGGGTATTGGTCTTCAACATGACTTGCAGAGGTTTACAACCTATCTCCAACATGACTCGCAGAGGTTGGTGACTTCTTCTTCCTATTCTTCTTCTTTCTATTTTGTTTATATTTCTGGTTACTAGTAACTATACTTTCACCAAAGGCGAGAGAAGGAGGAGGAGAAGACTTTGTTGACGAAGGAACATCAACATGGTGCTCATGACATAAAGTGCTTAACTGAGAAGCATCAAGAGCATTCGAGACATTTGGAATGGTACCCAACCAAACCGGTAGTACCACATTCAACCCAGTAATGTACAAAGTGGCCATCAAAGGGACACCGACATTTCCGAAGAAAGGAAAAGAACAAGAATCCCCTTGTGAAGGGGTTCCTTGGTTGGTATCGTCGGGAACATTAGCCATGAATATCTTATATTTTTTATATTTTTATATCTTATATCTTATGAACATTAGAAAGAGACCTAACAAGCTATTTTTTTATATTTTCTTCCAATCAAAGAAGAAATAACAAAAGATTCTAAAAGAAACTGATGAATACATGATTCATGGGAAATTTTTTTCAAAATGCAACTCATTTTTTTTTAAATTTCAAGCTAAAAATAAGTTTAAAAAGCTAGGAAACACAAGAAATATTTTTTTTTAAAAGACAAGCAAACTTATGTCAAACCCAGGCTACAGACTGTAACAACAAAGACCAGTACTAGATCAAGAAAACCTCTGAGAAGTATGACTTCAATTAGGGAAGAGGTTGACTGCCTCTACTTGAAAAAAGATTTTCTTGACACAGGCACACTACTGACACTTCAGCAGCCTACGCGTGTATGTGGGTTGTCCAAAGGTAGTGTGTGTATGTACGTGTGCAGACCCACTACAGGCCTTGTACACCTCTGTAACTTTCTAAAAAAAAAGAAAACAACAATCAAGCTGACAAGGTAGGGAGTACTGGTATGGAAGACCAGAATCCCTTAAAGACTCAGACACTTACAGAAACTCAAAAAAGGCAATTAAACCAATTAAAGAACCCAAAAATATCCCCTAAAAAACCCTAGAGGCTTCCCCAGTATGGTCGCCAATTCTACTTATAGAGGGAAAACCCCCTACAGACTACACCAGGGTTCTAAAGTGGAGGCAGAGCTAACCGTATAAAGTCTCCTACTTTTAACAACTATCCCGACGTTACCCCACAATCATACATTAAAAACATAGTATAGGGATCTAGTAAGCCTACCTTAAACTCCACATCCGGTGTCGATCCCTTTGTGCTTGGTTGTTTCTCGACTGCAGATCTCCTCCCAAGGCCAACCTGCATTCACCAAAAGACAAACAAGAAACTACAAGCATGCATTCTATATATGGATTAGTGGGTTAGATATCATACCAAAAACATAAATAAATCATGAAGATTGAAGACATCATTTGGCGGGACGGGAAAAGTACTTCTTTATATTAATATCACAAAGTCACTTACAATATGAGACCAACAACTGCTCCTCGAACTCAGTCCTGGGCTCCTCTTCACCATGCACCAACTGAGTTAGGGTTATAACAGCTAACTCACTTCTAACCACTTGTCCACTTAGTAATTTCTCCATTAACTTTATTATTTAAATAATTTCTTTTGTATCCACTTTGTCTTATAGTACACTCATCACTTCACTTTATTATTTAAATAATTTCTTCTTTGCAACCACTTTGACTACTTTGACCTTTTGGGGCTTCTAGATGATTCATGAGGGTTCTCCAACTTCACATGGCCATAACTCTCTAACCATGAGGAGTTATGTGACATTCCACATACCACCGGAAATCTCATGACATGTACTATCCATATAGAATAGTCTTACCTTCAAATATATTAAAACCCATATCATTATACATCAAACAAACTTGGGTCCATTACCCAAACCTTTGTGCTACTGGAATTCGATACCGAACTTTCTTCAAGGGTTGACATCAATGACAACCAACCCAAATAATCAACAGCTTATTAGTTTTATTGTTATCATTATTTGGCATTTAATTATATATTTTATATTCATTACCATACATGGCTCAAGGCCCAAGCGATATGAGAGAACTCTAATGAGAAACTACGGTACAAGTTATCGAGGTTCAAGAAGTTGTGAAGCTCTATTAGTGTCTTTGGGGCCATCCAATCATGAATGACTTGGATCTTGGTTGGATCCACAAGCACACCACATTCATCCATGATGTATCCCATACACTAAATTCTTTACATGTCGAATGAGCACTTCTCCAAATTGGCATATAAGTTGTGTTGTTGATGGGTGCTCAACACTTGTTGAATGTGCTTTAGATGCTCCTCCTAGGTTATATTGACCATGGTGATATCATCCAGATATACAACCACAAAGAATTAGTGTATGACTGAAAGATGTATCCATCATCCTCATGAATGTTGCAGGGCATATGCAAAAGGCATGACCAACCACTTGAAGATACCTTATTTATAATTGAAGGTTGTCTTCCACACATTAGCTTGCTTAATTCGCACCTAGTGGTAGCTTAAATTCATATCAAATTTACTGAAAAACTTGGTGCCCTTGAGTTGATCAAGAAGACCATTAATCTGATGGATTAGATATCGGTTCTTGACTATTATTTTGTTTAGGGATTTATAATCAATACAGAGTCGCCATGTCTTATCCTTGTTTTGAACCCAACATAATGGGGCTCTCACAAGATGAGGAGCTTGGTTGAGTGTGGCCCTTTTGTATTAGCTCTTAAATTTAGCATTTGATCTCCTTGTTCTCTAGAAGGTGGTGTCTGTATACCAGGTTGTTAAGTATAGGAGCACCAACTGTCAAATCAAGTGCATGATTTACTTGAAAGTGCAAAGGCATCCCTTCAGGTGAGGTGAATATACCTCTATATTATTCCACCATATTGTTCACATACTTCTACTGTGTAGAGACACCCCTTATAGAGGCCTTGGTGGTCATTGTGATATTTCGTTCACTTCTCAACCGAACCACAAAGAGGACAAATCTCCTAGTCTAAGATATTACCTTCCTACATTGCTTAGTTGTGATTAAAGAGACCATGGTAGTTGAGGCTACCTCTGGTGCCTTATAGAGTTGACATCCCATAGTAACAATGACACTGTGGGGCCTAGTATTAAAAACAACATTATGCTTCTACATGTATGGTTATCCTAAAAAACCATCACAAACTTCAAGTGTGAAAACATCACACAGTACCTGATTTTTTAGAAGCTTGATCTCGTAGTGTAAGTGACATAGATGTCTCATCCCTTGATCAACCAACCAATGACGTATGGTTAGGAACTTCAACTTCTTGAAAACCTCTACTAATACTTGGTTCTTTTGATTGTTAGTATCCACATTGAAATTGTGGTGTGCCAAACAGAAATATTCAAAGCAAAAATTATACTTATTACCCAAATATATTGTAGAAAGAAAGAGAAATGCAAACACAGTGGACAATATGAACCATAATATTATACCTTTATTGATATGAAAGCAATGTTCACTTACCTCTTCAAGGGGGTAACCTCCAATAGAGAAAATATCATATTACAAATGATTTCTGGGACATTTTTTACAATGCTTCTACATCTTTTATGGTACTTTCTATCCCCTAAGAACATTCTAGAGAATAAAATTTCTAGTAGGCAGAACCTTCTTATAATCCTTCTTATAATAATTGTGTTCACACTAATACATAGGCCTTATTTACTAATGATGGCCTCATACATATAAATCATAGTGGTTTATCTACTTAGGGGGTTAGGGAGGTTAGGACCCTAACATTCCCTCCCCCTTAAGAAATATCCTTGTCCTCAAGGCTTGAGATGTGGGAAGTGATGCAGAATGGTTGTTAGTTCCCATGTGGCATCCCCTAGTTATGCATTATTATATTATATTCAAACTCCCTGGATCGTACACTAGCAGAGATGATGCTCTCATTTCTAAAGGACAACCCCCAGTTGCAACCAAATGGAACTTTCTTCATCTAATTTAGGCAGACTAGTTTGAACATGGAAATTGGATTCAACCACTTTCTTTAAGTAGGAGACATGAAAGACTTGATAGATCTTAGAGTGGCTTGGAAGTGCTAATTTGTAAGCCACGGGCCCAATATGCTTGAGAGTCATACAGGGGCCATAAAATTTGGAGAAAGCTTCTGGTGGTGGTTTTCTTTGAGGGAATTATGCTTATATGGTTGTAGACGAAGGAACACCTGATTCCCTTCTTCAAAATGGTGTTGAGAATGATGATGATCAAATTGTTGCTTCATTCAATTTTAATCCATGACTAGATTATCTTTAAAAATGTAGAGAATGTCATCTCGAGCTGTAAGGGTTTTTTCAACCTCATGTGCCTTGGAGACACCTACAAAGTTAGATAATATTGATGGGGGATTTTGGCCATAGAACAAGTCAAAGGGAGTCATGCGAGTGGCACCATGATAAGTGGTATTGTACCACCATTCGACCAGGGGTAACCATTGAACCCATTGAGACTATCATTCTGAAGTGAAGCACCTCAAATATGCTTTCAAACACTTGTTGATGACTTCCTTTTAACCATAATTTTGGGGGTGATAGGCAATGATAAGATGAAATAGGGTGCCCTGTAGCCTAAATAATTCTTTCAAGAAGTTACTAGCGAAAGTGGGATCATGGTTCATGACAATAAATTGTGGCATACCATGCAGTTTGAATATATTATCTATGAAGGCTTAAGCAAGCATGGAAGCTTTAAAGGGGTGTCAGAGGAAAAAAAAAATGAGCATATTTGGAAAGTCAATCGACCACAACCATGATGACTAATTTATTGTCAAATTTGGGTAACCTCACTATGAAGTCCATAGAAATGTTTGTCCATACAATAGGTGGAATAGGTAAAGGTTGTAGTGCACCTAGAGTTTGCAATGTTTCTCCCTTGTGTCGTTGGAAAATATTGCATTTAGCCACAAAAGTGTGAATGTCCTTTTTCTTGCCTTCCCAAAAGAAAGAATCTTTGATCCATTCATATGTTTTATGAAAGCTGGAATGACTTGTTTTCGGTGATGCGTGGAGTTCAAATAGCAGAGTTTCTTTAAAATTGGATGGTTTCATCAAATACATATGCCCTTTATAGCAGAGCTCATCCTTGTGTCAAGTGTAGCCTGAAGATGCATAAGAATCATGTCGAAGTTATTGGATCAAGATAGAAATCTTGGGATAGGTGAACCATTCATTGTGGACTTTATTCACCCAATCAACTATAATGAAGAAGAGATAAAAGAGGGACCCTTCCTCTTCATGTTTTCTAGAGAGAGCATCAACTACCACATTATCCTTATCTTTCTTGTAATTGATCTCATAATCATATCCTAATATTTTGGTAACCCATTTACGTTGTTCCAGGGATGAAATCCTTTGCTCCAAAATTATTTGAGGTTACGATGATCAATTTTAATCTAGAAAAGGTTCCCAAGCAAGTAAGGATGTCAAATATCCATGGTGTGCAAAATGACCAACATTTCTTTTTCATGGGTGGATATTTTCAAGTGTCGGTCACAAAGTGGTTTATTGTTAAAGACCAATTGTCTTCCTTCTTACATGAGAATTTCATATATTCCTTTTCCTAAGGCATCACATTCCAAAAAAAAAGTCTTAGTGAAGTTGGGCAAAGCAAGTACTGAGGTTGTACACATAACATCTTTCAAATCCTGGAAGGCTTGATTTGTGACCACATTCCAAGTGAAAGAATTTTTCTTAAGTAAGGTAGTGAGGCTAGCCCCAATTTCTCCATAGTTCTAGACAAACTTTCTATAGTACCCCATTAGACCAAGGAAACCTTGTAAACTTTTAAGAGACATAGGACAGGGCCAATCCTCCATTGCTTCAATTTTATTTAGGTCCACTCATACACCATCCTTACTAACAATATGGCCCAAATATTCAACTCCATATATGCCAAAGGCATATTAGGACTTCTTGTTAAATAGTTGATGTTGAGAAAGGAGTTGTAAGACCTAGTCTACATGGGTAACATGAACCTGCCAAGTTTTTTCATAGATTAGGATGTAATAAAAAAAGACTAGGATTTATTTTTTTTGGAATCGTTGCGGTCTACATCCTAGGGTTTTCTATAGTGCTCTCGGATGTCAGTGCCTTAATGGATCCCTCTGAGTGAGGGGATCCTCCCCCAGGATCCTCGTCCTCAGACCTATAGGCCTTCCAGGCCTTAATCTCATCTTACGCCAAATCGATCAATCCAAGCCCCTTGCGTTGTGTAAAAAAAACAGTTGAAATCCCTAAGGTAGGTGTTCATGCTCCTTCAGTGTGGCCCCTTGTTATCGGATAAATCAGTAGGTGTGGACACTAACAGATCTCCCTAGATCCACCTGAATCTAGAACAAAATAGGACAGTACACGACTCTTTCCCTAAGTTGCAATCATTGAATTTACTATTAAGAAGGAATGAGTGACATACCTTTATATCACTTCCTTAGGTCTCTATTGTTCCCGCTTCGCTCCGACGCTCTTGTGAAATCAAGTCCAAGACAACACAAACCAACCAAAGTAAAGATGGCAAAGTATATTCAATGTCAACCTATGCATATGATCAAGGAGTTATGCAATAAAATAAGAGTGATTTTATGGGAAAGGGACATGCCGCCGTATTATATTAACTAAAAGTAGAAGATACAACCGGATCGCCTTGATGTCGCAAGCTTCCTTTCAGTGACCCTTGGTTCCAAGACACACACTTGCTCTGCACTTGTATGAAGAAGATCCAATACAACTTGATAAAACAAATGGGGTCTTCAAGCCTCTGTCCAAGCAAAGTTCTTCACACAATTATTTCACCAATTCTTCATTCAATATTGCTTAACCTTTTCCATGAGAAACCTATCAATATATAGGAGAAGGAGGGATGGTTACATGGATGAGGATGATCCCACCAAATCTGAGAAGTCAGTAGGATGCCAACCATGTGAATGCCAACTCATTTTCTAGAAGATTCCCTTCTAGAACCTTCGTGACCTCTTCTCTTCTTCAAGCTTAAAAATAGGTTCGCACCCTACCTATAGAGTAGACTGCAAACCGTTTGCACCCTAAGTGTGGGTGGCCTGTGAGAATGAGGGATTTCCACACCCTATAACATAGGAAGCCTGTGAACTCATCTTAAAAATGTGTTTTTTGGAAGAAGATAGCAGTCACTTTTCTCAAGCAAAAATTCCTTGTGGGAGCCTGAATAAATCACTTGTAGAGACATCACCAGAGTGACCAAAATCATGTGTAACAGAATTCCCCCCAAAGTATGAGGCTGGAATCTGTGACAGCCAAAATACTTTGTAAACTGCGTGTGTGTGTCAGAAACAAGGAGCACACCTAATCAGAGACCTGTAAACAATCAAGCATCTGCAGAATATAATACCAATTCTAAGGTAGGCATTCCCATGCTCAAATCACGAATGAATGGAATCATAAATGTAGGTCAAGGCCAGCAATCATACACCGTGGATCCATGTCGTCAAAATGCTACATAGCCACAAGGAATACACTATGGATCTATGTGAGAAGACTTGAATTAAGACGACATAGCCACATGACATACAAAATGGATCTATGTGCTGATACAAATCATACATACTCCATCGCAGCCTGGATAAAAAAGATGAGACCTAGGGTCTTCAATCCTGTCACCTGAAAGTACGAATCTATCCATGTGATTACATGTGTTGAAGTTGAACATGGTAGAAACCACTTGATTACCGTTCATTGATAAAAATCGTTAACAAGTGCAAGAGAAATCACCATTGATGTCAATGACTCCCAAGGTACCGAAGTACAATCTGAATGAATGTGAATGAATGAATTGAAGTCGAGCTCTCGGCGGAATCTCTCGATCAAGGATCAATGATGTGAAACCCCTGTCAAAAGCGAAGAGACCTACCATTAAGGTATGCAGGTTCTAAGGTACTAAATGATTTCTAAGTCTCATTTCTGGATAATGAGTTGGATTCGACGGCAAAAGACTCGTCACAGAAGGGCCTTGATGTATCCCCCATCAATGACATGAAATAAACGACAGATTTTGAGGGTGAAACAAAGTATGAATACGGGTCGAAATGGACATAGGGAAGGTCGACATAGTAAGAATGGACAACTGCAAATGGCCAACTCAATAGTGGGCTCGTGTGAACTTCTCTTGAACATATGAACGACACGACCAAGGACGACCCAAGAAAGACTCAAAGACGACCCAAGAAATCACCTTGTAGCAAGTCAAACGAGAGACAAATGGATTTCCCAACCCGGATTCAATTGACGAATAGGGGGTTTCATGTTCAAGAGTGACGCTTACTGCCATTAATATGAATACGAAAACACATCCCTTTCCCAAAATTTCCCCCACCATTTCTGGCGAGTACCTCTTTATTTTTACACAAGCTTGACGAGGATAACATATGCTTGTCGATGTAAGCGCATCTTTCGGATGAGTCCCTCGGAGTATATTTAACGAACCCTAGGAAGGAATGGTTCAGTCCCATCATGGGTCTTTCGATGTTTGTTTAACGAGTCCAAGGATAGAAAACTCGGGGGTTTTTCATGTTTTGAGAGTCTAAAAAACACTTAAAGAGAACTCTCCCAGTTCCTTTTTCGTAAAAGAGTTCGACGAGACCGAAAAAGTGATAAACTATCACTTGTCGAACGTTTTCTTCAAATACTTTAGCGAGCGTGAAAAGAACAAGATCGCTCGGCAATCTTTTCATTTTTATGGAGCGTGAAAAGAGTTTAAAGGATACTCCTTTGTGTTCATCGTTTTCGTGTTACCATGACGAGTACGAAAAGACGAGAAAAAGTATACTCAATTACTTTCTCATTTATTTTCGAGTGCGAGAACGAACGAAGACTGAACTCGAGGTTTTTCCTACAAAACCCTAAAAAAGTAGTCGTACATGCGACAAAAAGAAAAAACACGCGTACCCCCTCGTTCGGCTAAATATGGGTAAAAATAATATAAAAAATCAATAAAAATAGTAAAAAGTGAATAAATATGGGTAAAAAGGGATTTTTACCATTTCATTGTGATTTTGCCAAAAACTTGTCCACCGTACCTCGTTTTCCCCCAAATTTCTTTGCTCTATTGCAGGAGGCACAAGCGATCATTCAGCGAATCGTTTCAGTCGATGAGGTAAGCTCTTGATCTTTCAACTTTTCCATGGTTTATTTTTAGTTTTTATTAGCAATTTTTAGGGTTTTAGGTCCATTTTAGGGTCACACCATGCGCTTAAGCATTCTCGCAGGTGGTCTTCAGGGCACTTGCGAGAATCTCACACTGTGCAAAAGGGCCACCTGCGGGGGCCGAACAATGGATTTCAAAGTTTGGTTTTGCTCAATAAAAAATATGCAAGAGTTTAAAACAAGTTGTTGACTCCCTTATCATGGATCTTTTGCAGGTGTTTGACCATCACAATGTTGGAATGTCGAGAAAGGGAACATGAGGAGGATGATTCCATTGCCGAAAATGACCCGGGTACAGTTGCTGCCCTCCGGGACTGTAGGCTATTGAAATTTTTTAGGATTTTGGGCATGAGGGCCCAACTTAGGTTATTGGAATACCTGGTCCACATGTGGGACGTGGACCAATAGGTATTTCACATGGGATTCCATATGTTGACCCTAGATATCAAGGATATCTATTTTCTAGCGGGGTTGTCACAGCGTGGATACCATGCTACTTTGACCGGAGGCAGAGGCGGCGGACTCCCCATGAGTGAGTATTATCACCAGTATTGTGTTCCTGAGGCAGAGAGAAGCAAAGGCAAAGTTGTTATTTGGGGGGTCCAAGATCTGACCCTATGGACCATTTTGTTTACCATTGCATGCATGGCTGGGAGTGCGGCACCGCACATGGCTCGCTAGAGCTTTTTCCAATACGCCATAGAGTGCACAAAGCCTCGGGTCTTCAACTGGTCGGATGCAGTTCTCTGCGGTATGAAGAGGAAATTGACGAAGTGCAGATAGGGTGACTTGAAGCAGTTTGGGTACGGATCACTTTTGGTGTCATTCTTCCTCGAGAGGGTCCCACTGCTATGATTACAGGTTGATTGGGGTTTACCGGCCCCACACGAACCGAGGATGTTGAGGTGGTGCAACCTCATGGCTCGTCACGTAGTTGGGCCTATAATCAAGTACAATGATTCAGTTTTTGACTAGTTAAGGCCCCAGATGTTGATGATTGATGACTATGCATATGTTGGTTTGGATTTACGAGGGGATCCGGATTTGGCCCTGCCTGAGGATGCTCAGTGGGGTGACTTAGGTAAGAAGTACACATTTTGTTCTTTTTAATTGTTTTTGCAAATTTTATCATATGAAATGTTTTTATGTTTATCCAAGAACTAATCAAAAAATCTCTTTTTGATGACACAGATGTGGGGCCATATCGACCTCCAGGAACGTCTCCTATTCAACGACGAGGAGAAGCGGCTTCAGTGGCAAGATGGGATGCCGAAGACTATGAGGCAGTGGAGCAGAACTTGGAGGGGTTGACCGCGGACATCCCGGATATTGCTATTGGGGAGATCCCTAGACGTTACCAGCGCCATACTATGGGCGTGTCTGAGTCTATTAGTCGACTGCTTCGTAGGGTGGCCTGAGCAGTTGTGTTTTATCGTGAGCATCATCCGTGATGCTACTTTGTAGAAGCTATGGGTTTCATATTTTGAGATTTTGATCCTTGGACGGAAACTTTTTGTAAAAACTTTTGATCGTTATATATATATAAACGGGTTCTACCGACTTATTTTGTGTTGTGTTATACATGTGATGTGTGATTGGTTTATAAATGCCCCAAATGTCTGTCTAACACATAGTTAGCTAATGCATCAATCAATGTATTTAGACATCTAGGAATGTCTTGATATTCGATATAATCAAAATAACGTTCCAAGAGGGGAATTCGTAAATATACCCGTAATAAAGTAGGACTTCGGATAGCATAGATGTTACTTAACTGTAGTACTACTAGCTGGGAATCGAGTCGTATAACCAGGTGGAGGATATCAAGTGAAATAGCATCAATCAACAATTCGATGATGGCACTATATTCCACAATATTATTGGTCGCATGACCAAGGCACACACCTCGCAGACTGATAAGTTCATTTGTAGGTGCGTAAATTGTCCATGCAACAGAAGCTAGGTTCTGAGTACTACAGCTAGCGCCATCGGCGATGCCAATGTGGGGTAGCGAAGACTCCGACATTTGGAAACCAAGCACAACGCAAGATAAGCAATCGAGGGCAGAGACCAAATAACGAAAAAGCATACTAAAGTAACAAAAAGTATGATACAATAAAATACAAGCACTCATGCACAGGTGGTCTTAAGCATAGTACTTCTTTAAGTATAACCCATTTCTGGGTTCACTCAAAGGGATACCGTCGTAGTCCACTAACTCGTAAGCTCCTTTTTCCAAAACTCGTCTGACGATATAAGGCCCTCGCCACATAGCTTCAAATTTTCCAGCTCCTAGCATATCCCAATCTTGTTCGTAAAGGAGAACCAGATCACCTTCCGAGAAAACGTGTGGCTTGACATGCTTGTTGTATTGGGCTTTGACGCGTTTCTTCTGGGTTTCTATAACTAGGGTGGCATCGCGACGGGTTTCTTCTAATTGCATGAGATACAACAAATGTTCTTCTTCGGCAGAAATGTTTGGGAGAAGTTTGACGGCTAGTTTTAAGGAGGGTATCTCACATTCAATCGACAAGATGGCTTCTAGACCATAGACTAACTAGAATGGTGTAAACCCGATAGCAGACTTAACGAATGTCTGGTAAGCCCACAATGTTGAAAACAACATCGTGTGCCAACTCGTTTTGTGAATCCCTATCATTCGTCGAAGCATGGTAATGAGGATTTTGTTTATTGCTTCAACTTGGTTGTTGGCTTGTGGGTAATAGGGTGCTGACTTGTCATGGCGAAGACCCAACTTTTTAGTGAGTTCAGACATCATGAAGTTTCTAAAGTGGCTATCGTGGTCAGTAACAATAGCTTGAGGAACACCAAACCGAGCATTGATGTGATTGAATATAAATAATGCCGCAATCCTTCCGGTATTGTCAAATGTTGGCATCGCCTTGGCCCATTTCGTAAAATAATCTATGGCTACAATAATGTAACCATGCCCCCTGGCCGAGTGAGGGTGACATGTCATGAAATTGATACCCCATTTCGCAAAAGGACCAACGGAGACCACAGGGTGTAGAGGAGCAGAGTGTGATCATATTTTATTGTTGTAGGTTTGGCAAGCGTGGCATTTTTGGATGGAAATTATACAATCGTTGAATAAAGAAGGCCAAAAATACCCCGCTCGTAAGATCTTCTGGGCAGTAGCATACCCAGACATGTGACCACCACAGGCTCCAGAATGGCAGTCATTTAGGACTTTCTCGGCTTCGTCAAATGTGAGGTAGCGTCGAAAAATAGAGTCAATCCCATGATGATAAAGAGTATCACCGAGGATAATATACTGATGGGCTTGGTAGCGTATTCGACGGCGGTCAGTGCTAGACAAATTGGGCCAGAAAGTCTGGGTCTAGAGATATATGATGATATCTTCGTACCAAAGGTCATCGGAACTAATCAGGAAAAGGGATTCATCAGGTAATGAATCTGCTGCTACATTTTCCGTCTCAGAGTAGGGAAGGTTGCATATCAACTCGGCAAACACCAAGGATTTCTTGGACTTAGCGCATTTGAATTCTAAGTCAAACTCCTGGAGTATTACGATCCATTTGGAGTATTTTCCCCCTAGCAATTGGCGTGTAAGAATGTGCTACATAGGGTTGCAATTAGAAATTACCGTAGTCTTGCGAGAAAGGATATAGTGTCGAAAACGTTGAACTGCTTGGACGGCTGCCAAGGCTAGTTTTTCAACATGTAAATACTTCGTTTCGATAGTTGTGAGACTCCGACTCAAGTAAGAAATGACATGTTCATCATGAGAGTCATCCTTCTGGACGAGAACCATAGCGATGGTATAGTCCGAGGCTGCGAGGTAAAGGAAATAATCTCGACTTTAATTAGGTGGGAAGAGTAAAGGGGTACGTTTCAAAGACAGTTTCAAAGCTTCAAAATATTTGTTGGCAGTGGTATCCCATACGAACTCAGAACCTTTCTTAAGTAGTCGCGTAAATCCAAGAGTCAGCTCAGCATAGTTTGGGATGAAACGATGGAGAAAGTTTGCCTTCCCCTGCAAACTTTGTAACTGGCGAAGTGAGGAAGGAGGAGGGAGATACTAGAATAAATGTCAAGAAAGACTCAGGTATGCTATACTCCACAATAAATGTTTATATGCCCAATAACTATATGGAAATAAATGAATGCTAGCAATCCCTTCTGGATCTGGCCACTCACAATCCCCCTCGAAATCTTATCATTATCGGAGACTTTAACACAACCAGAGGGTCAAAAGAAAAATGAGGAGGATCAGTGGTGAGAGATCAATTCCAAGAAAGACTGGATGATCTTATATCAGATCTGGATCTCTTTGACGTCCCTTCGAATAAAGGAATGTTCACTTGGAACAATAGAAGGGTTGGTCCAGGGAACATAGCGACAAGAATGGATCTCTTCCTGATCAACAACTCCTTTTTGGCTCTTCCAAACAAATCTTTCTCCTCGAATCTCCCCTGGGTAGGGTTGGATCACCGACCTAGCAGACTAACCTTCGAAGCTCAAAAAAATTGGGGGCCCATCCCCTTTAGATTTAACCCTCTTTGGTTGGATAGCCTGAAGCTCATCTAGTCCATTTCTCTAACATGGAATTAGTGGATCACAGGTTCACCCATTTACATCTAGGAGCAGAAACTAAAACTGGTAAAAGATTACCTAAAAATCTGGGCAAAAAACTCAATGCAAAGCAACGCTAGGGACAAAAAGTTTCAACTCGAAAACTTGCAGGAGGAAATGGAAAAATTTGAGATCCAGCAAAGCCACATCATAAGGGAACAAAAAACTCACAAGGATTACATGCAAGCGCTAGCAGAAGAGGAAATCACCTGGCACTTAAAGTACATAAGCCTATGGTTGAAAGCAGGGATCATAACACCTCCTTCTTCCACAAACAGGCAAAATTCAGAAATTGGGCAAACCAAATCTCTGAAATCAAAACCACAGAAAGGGAAATTCTAAAAGACTTCAACCAAATCAAACAGCAAGTTTCAATGCATTTCCAGAAATTGTATACCACTTCTGGTAGAGCTTAAGAAAAAACAATAGATGCTTTTCTCAAACACATCCCCAGTAATGTTACATAGGAAGACAATATGCATCTTGATAGACCAATCGAAGAAGCAGAAATTCTAAAATCTCTAAATCAATTCAACGAAGACAGAGCCCTGGATCCAGATGGCTTCACTCTTCACTTCTACAAAAAGTGTTGGCACATAATCAAAAAGGATTTCATAAGGATTATAAGATTCACCCACAAGTCAAAAAAAAATGGGAGGAGCCACCAACTCCTCCTTCTTAGCTCTCATCCCAAAAGAAATTGGAGCCTCTTCCCTGGACCGGTTTAGACCCATCTCTCTTTGCAATATCTCCTACAAAATTATTTCCAAAATAATCGCCAACAAGTTTAATCCTCTTCTCAGATCACTAATCTGTCCAAGTCAAGGAGGATTTGTGGTAGGTCGCCAAATATGGGACAACTTCATCCTAGTTCAAGAAGCAATTCACGCCAGCAACTCTCGAGGGGAATCAAGTATGGCAATAAAACTTGATATGGCGAATGCTTTTGATAGAGTAGAGCACAACTTCCTTTTTAAAGTCATGAAAAAATTCAGCTTTAGTCAAAATATCATTTCTTGGATGGAATCTTGTATTGCCTACCCTTGGATTGCTCCCCTCCTAAATGGAAGGCATGTTCCTTTCTTCAAAGCCTCTAGAGGTTTAATACAGGGCTTCCCTCTTTCCCCCCTCCTTTATGTGATCATGGTTGAATCCATAAATCGCAATCTTGAATGGGAAAGCATCAATGGCACAATCCTAGGTATCAAAAGCGCCCAAGGGGTCAAAAGAATCAATCACTCCCAGTTTGCAGACGACACAATCCTCTTGAGTGGGACCTCAAAAATACTGGCTAGAAGACTATTACAAGTTTTGGACACTTTTATTTTAGTTTCGGGAGGGCTCCTGAACAAGGAAAAGTGTCAAATATACGTTTGGAATGTCGTTGCAGCCATCAGAGCAGGAATCGCTCAAATAATGGGATTCGACATCAGCCAGGATTGGAAATCCTTCAAATATTTTGGTCTCCCTTTGTGTTTAAAAGCGCTCCTTGGTGAGTTTTGGCAGTTGTCTCTTCAAAAGGTTAAAGAAAAGATGTATTCTTGGGGATCAAGATGGCTCAACCCAGCAGGAAGGGTGGTTCTGATCAAATCATTTCTCTCGGCTCTCCCCTTATTTAAATTTTCTACCCTTCTAGCTCCAAAGGGAATCCTAAAAGATTTGGCACAGCTTATTCACAAATTCTTGTGGAAAGGAAGAAAATATAATCACAAAAAGTTCCACCCGATGAACTGGGATATAGTCACCCTACCCCCAAAAAATGGGGGACTTGGAATCAGAGATCTCAAAGTCACCAATATAACAATGGGAGCTAAACTTATTTGGAGGATAGTCACAAGAAAAAAGGAATGGTGGAAAATGGCTCTAATCAAAAAATACAGGATGGGTAAAAGAAAAAGAAACATGGACAAAACACAAGTTCCCCAAGCAGGATCGCAAATCTGGAAACTAATAAGGGCCGCTACTCCATTCTTCAAGGAACATCTCTCCTAGATTCTGGGAAATGGAAAAATGATCAGAATCTGGCAAGACCCAATTCTAGGAGTGGACCTCAAAGCCTATGAAGCAGAAACCCGCAATCTAAAAAGATGGATGCTTGATGAACACAAATGCACCCTCTATGATATTTCAGCCTAGAACAAGAATGGAAGCTAGAAGGATTGGCATCTGGGGATAGTACCTAAGCACTCGATCAACCAGGCACAACTTCTAACCTCTTACCTGAAAGGGGCAACCCCCATCCTTAAAGCCACTCCAAACAGTTGGGGATGGGGAATAAATGGCTACTCAGTAAAAGAAGGATACAACATGATCCTCTCCTCTATGAGAGTGTATCATAACTCAACAAAATGGAAAAATGTTTGGAGCCAGGACTGCCTCCCCAAAGTTAAACTCTTCACTTGGTCTCTAGCTCATGGGAAAATACTCACAGGAGAGAATCTTATGAAAAGAGGCTTCCACGACCCTTTCAACTATCCTCCGTGTCAAAGCAATCAAGACGGTATTCATCATCTCTTCTGTAATTTCCCCTCTCACAAACAATTTGGAAAGTGGCCTTCGAAAATCTATCCAGAAAAATAAGATGGCCTTCAACCCCCACCCCTAGCTTGGGGAATTGAGATAAGTACTATCAAGGATCCTTCAAGGAAAAACCAATCTTGAAGCGTATATGGAAGGTTGTCCCCAAGTTCATCTGTTGGCAGATATGGCTGGATCGAAACAATCAAATTTTCCAGGGGACCATATCTCCCCCCCAAACTGTAGTTGTTAAGGCCAAATTGATTCTCTCAGAAGTTATGAACTCAAAACCTCTAAATGTAGAAGACCCAACCAATTGGAACGTCCTGGAAAAAGAGTGGATGGTAAGTTTTAATCTTCAGTCAAGTAAGCCTCCAACCTCATCGCATATATTGTGTTGGCAGCTTCACAATATCCAAAACATAGAAATCTGGATCCAAAAAACAACAAGTCTATACTCTCTTTTTTTATGGTGCTTCAAAGGGAAACCCAGGGGAGGCAGGTGCGAGGGGGGTTTTGTTCGAACCCGGAGGAAAAATATCCCTAAACTATCATTGGAATCTTGGGATGGATACCAACAACAAAGTCGAGGCCTATGCATTGCTAAAATACATTCAACTTGCCAAGACTCAGCAAATCCGAGAGTTGAACACCCTTGGAGACTCCAAAAATATAATAAGAATGATGGTTCACGAGTCCAACCCATGAGATCTAAGCCTAAAACAAATAATGGATAGAATAACAGTGGATTCTTGAGACATCAACATAACTTTCTACCACACAATGAGAGAAAACAACAAAGAAGCAGATAAAATGGTGAATGCATCCATTGGGAAAACGCTTGGATCCTTAAGCACGGAAGGAGTGTTAACATCAGCCCCCTTATTCTAATGCATCATATGACCGAGTGCCATTTTGGAAAAGTTGAGGGAGGTGTTAGGAGGCGCTTCATCGTGGCCTTAATCAGAAGTGGCAGACACGTGAACAAGAGAGGGGCTTGGGCTCCTCAAGTCGCTAGGCTAAGAAAAACCACGGGGGGAGAGCAAGCGAACATGAGCGGAGGTGGGGATCCCGGTGACTGGAGAACATGCCCATCCAAGTGGAGGAGGTGTGTCAACAGCAGAGCTGGTGGGGAGCTATCTCTCAAACACATGGAGCAGGGCAACATAGGAATGAGTAGGTGGCAAGGAAGATCAAGATACATCGCCCAAGGGGAAGTGGCGGCTAACGACATAAGTAGTGTAATCATGAAGCTGAAAGCTCAGATGGCTAATCCTTCAGGATTCATGGGAGTTTATGTCACCAAGGACCAGAAGAGGATGGATAAGGTACAAGAAATCCCTATTGCACAGCTTACTCACCTTCTCAACGTCAGCAACACCTCCAAGCCTGGGATCATGGAGTTTGATGGAACTATTCACAGGGAAATTCCAACGAGCAAGCAGGTTGGCACGTTCATACCATAATGGATTCATGGGATATTATGGCCCCGTCCTCGAGCCTAAGTATGTTTAGAAGATCGACAGCCTAGGTAATTTCATCTACTCTTCCTTTTCTGTTGGGCATCCAGATTCTTATCATCCATCCCTCTTTGATTTATTTCATGCTTTTGTCACTCAATCTTCGCCCTTCTTGTCATTCTCTCCCCCAAAAGCCTCAGCAGACCCATCCCGAGCCCCCCCCTCGGATCCATGGATCGTGCAGTCCCTCTTTTCCATCTCCTCACTCAGCCTGTGGCCTCGGACCTCTCTTGTTTCCCCCCTGAAGGACTATGACTGCTTCTCTCCCATCTTCTTGCTCAGCCCATGGGTTTTGACCCGTCTCCCATTGAAAGCCCGTGGCAACTTCAGGCTCAAAGTTTTTTTAGAATACGCAGCAATGCAGAAAGGAAAAGGAGTCTCGATGAACTCGGGGCATTGTGTCGAGGATCTAATTGAAGAGGATTGTGGTAGTTGCAGCAGGATTAGAATCCAAATTGGAGCAATTGGTGCTAACAGGGCCTTTGAACTCGAAACATTGTCCCAGCATAGACACATGATCGAGAAGCTTCCAGACAAGAGTTACGCCTAGAGAAGCCAATTAGAGGAACACCACACGAAAATGGAGGCAATGCAAAGGAGATTAGATCAGTTGGAAGGTGCGCAACATCCACCAAGCAACCTGGGAGATCAACAAGAAAATTCCAAGAATGAACAATCGACATCAGTAAACCAGATTCCAGACTTGAATGAGCCACATCCGGAAACCATGTTGGAAATACAACAAGTCAAACTGGAAAAGGGTAATTAAGCTATGATGTTTTAATGTTTTGTCTTACAATCTGTATTAACGGAATCTTCTACCAGAGTTATCCGGGGAATTATATCCTCGGAAATTTTGTTAGAAAAGGGGGTTGCAACAGAAAATGATATTGTTTCAGAAATGCACCCCACATTTGCAATAGTTTTTCTCTAAGTGGAATCTCTCGAAGGTCTATAATGAACTTTTTTTGTAAAACAATGGATTCTTACACACCTCTAATATATCTTTTCCCAGTTTCTGTTAAAAAAAAAAGACTAGGAAAAAATGACGTAGAAAGGGTTGAAATATATGATTCACGAGACTTTGGAAGGTGGAGGGTGCATTACAAATGCCAATGGGCATCACCAAGAAATCATAATGGCTTTCATGAGTGCAAAAAGCAATTTTGGGAATATCGACCTCTTTTAGACAAATTTGGTGATAGCCTAAATGGAGATTAAGTTTGGTTAAAAATTGAGCACATTTAATTTCATCCAAAAGAAAATCAATGACTAGAATGGGAAACTTATCCTTGTTGATGATTCTATTGAGAGCATGAAAATCAAGACACATGCACTAAGTGCCTTCATTTTTTAGTACCATGACAACAGGGGATGGATACAGACTGGTACTAGGGCAAATAACACCCACAAATAACAATTATTGAACAATAATTTCAACTTCACTTTTTCAAATGGGTAGTGATAAGGGAAAACATTGGGTGGGAGGATACCAAGTATGAGTGGAATGGAATGATCATGGGCACCACGGGAGGGTTTGGATAAGATGAATTGCATGTTAGGATGAATGGTTTGGGAAGGTGTCTCAAAGGCTTGAATAGCATGGAACTAGGTGTTAATGCCATAATGGCTCTTTTTAAGGAGTTTTTCCATATGGTGTGAGATGACAATCTCAAGAGAACCTATGGTGATTCCTTGGAAAGTGTATTGATGCATGGTCTACTGGAAGCTCATGTATAACTCCTTTAAATCCATGGTGATGGGTCGCAGTGTGCGTAAACCATTCAACACCCAAAACAATGTCACAATCACCCATTTCAATGGAAAACATGTGGGATTTCAAGAATAATCACCAATTTGAAAGTGCACATTTTCACAATAACCCCCACATTTCACGGAGCCTCCATTAGCAATCATGATCTGAAATTTTTTCACTGCATGGATATAACAATGTTTCTCTTGTGAAACTCGATGGTGAATAAAGTAATGGATGTTATCGCTGCCAATTAGGATAATGACTTTACGATGCTTAATGTATCCAATTAATTTAAGGGTTTGGGGAGTTGAAATACCATTCAAGGAATGTAGGGAGATTTGGGGTTCCACATCTAGTTGATCCAAGGGAGGAATGTCATCATATGGTTGAGGCAGTGACAGAGAGAATCACCATCATCTTTTGAAATGTCCTCTGATATGGCCATAAAAATTTTATGTTGCTTATATTTGTGCCTGGGAAAACATTTTTCATCATAATTGTAGCAAAGGCATTTAAGTTGACATTTTTCCATTTCAACTCAGGTTAATTTTTGGGTCTTGAGAGGAGGAGATGGAATAGAGGGATTGGTGGGATGTGGACGAGGAATTAAGGATGGTTTTTTTATTTTAGTATTGACCACTTGTTGTGCTTTCCTAACTCTTTGAGTGGCTTTGAGACAAGTGGTAGGGCGAGCCATTAATACTTAAGCATGGATTTCTTCCTTCATGCCACCAATAAATCATTCTCAGAAGAAGGTATCAGACATGCCTTCATTACGGAAAGCTCGTTGCTCGAAAGTAGAGATGTCGTCTTCAACTGTACTCAACTGTTTAAGTTGGTTAAGTAGCCCAAATAATGAGCATCCATTTAAAAACATTCATAAAGATATCTGGCAAATTGAGTTCAAGTAATCTAACCTCGATGGGAATTCTTATGTCATTTCCACCATTTCCAATGCTCGAGATCTAAATATAAGACACTGACATAAACTTTCATTAAGTCGTCGATGATACCATGCAATGAAAAATAGTGTTTCATTTGAGTGACCCGACCAGTGGGGTTAGAGCCATCAAATTTATTCACATCCACCTTCGAAAGGAACAGATCACGAACAAAGGGGTTAGAGTGAAGCCCCATGGAATGGGATGATTCAAATCTCTCTTGGTGGAAGGATTGTTCTTGGGAGTGAGTCATTGTGAATTTAGTAATAAATTTGAACATTTGGTCAGGTACTTTATCTAGTTTGTTGAGCTTCACATTAACCGTAGAAAAGTTTTCCTTGGTAACAACTTGAGCTTGGTCAAAGTTTCTTTGCAACTCATCACATAGATTTTCCAATTTTGCAACGCAGTTGCCACAATCTTGGTTTTGGGTGGCCATTTGGATGGGGTGCATAAGAAAAAAGTGATGGGAGGGTGCAATGTAATGGGGCTAGAGGGTCCACACAAAAATACTTACTGGAGAGTTGTACCAATGTGATTAGTGTAGCTTTCTAGGGTTGTTGAGATAGATAGCTAGTAATGGGGCACATGGGTCCACAAAAAAAGGTTGATTGTGATCAGTGTGACACAAGGAGTCTATTGAGATAGGCCCTATCATCGCACAGATTTTAGTTTGGGCAAAGCCCAACCCAAACACCAAGTCAATGTCACCTTAAGAGATGTCCCCCTCGTTTTAGTGAAAGCTAAATCCAACACAAGGGAGGCTTCCCAGGTGACCCTAGGGGGATTGATATGGAAAGTGTAAAGTGATCGGAGAATGCCTCTATAGGTCAAGGTCAAAGAATGGAAAGAGGTTTGAGAGAAAGTCTTATGAGGTGGTAAATGGTTTCCAAGGTAGTGTACCTACAAAATAATGTTAGACCTGCCCGAAACAAGACAATTTATGAAGATTTAAGCCTCAAAACCAAAGGGAATCAACAAGAAACCTTGTTGTCCCAAAATTGCAGCAGTATGGAAATATATATCAGCAATAAATGAGTTATGACAGCTGCAACATTAACCATCAAAATCAAGTGCAAGATGTTGGAAAGAAAGCTAGCAATAAGTAGATAATTTTCCAATGATTAGAGCAAGACTTTGATAGCGATTAGAGGGTTCTTACTAAGTGTTATCAGCAAGATATGTAACAACCATATGGATGTAGCAAAAATTTTCTACAACAACAAATTCTAGCCACTAAAATCAATAAGTAAACGACCCAAACAATAGCTTATAACCAGTAGAACAATTGCCAAGGCTTACAAGTGAATTTCAACGGTAGAAAAGTGAGTAAGATAATGAAAGAAGATGAGTTTGTTGCATCCCTATTGGTTGTAGCTAAAAGTTTCTTACAACAACTAGATCACTTGGCTAATCAAGACACCCTTAAGGCACAGTGTTACTTAAAGCATGTAGAATCAAATTCCAAACTTAAACAATTCAATCTCCTTGATATCATGTTTACCAATGCATAATATTCAATCTCTAATGCAAAATACTAGTGCCTTATATATTGGGTTATGGAGTCTCTTGTTTATGAGCTAGGATTTATTACTTCTCTAGGGGTGTAAGCCCTTTTGCTCCCTAGAGCAAACAAAACTTAGCAAGTTAAACCTACAAGGGTGTAAGCCCTTTTACTCCTTGTAGCAACCTTTGAAAATAGCCTTTTCAATGACAATAAAAGATAGATCTTGAGGGGGGGTGTATGCCCTTATACTCCTCCAATATTTTGACAAATAACCTTGAGATTAAGAAGAAAAACATATAATTGCAGAAATTTCTTACCTAATCCAAGAGATAGCATGAAAAAACCTTACTTATCAAGAATATTTCACCACAATTTCCAAGAAACAAGCATCAAGAGAAGTCACTAGCCCTCCTTCACTAAGAGACAAATATTCCATCCAAAATGCACCAAAGAAGAGAGAGATAGAATTGAACAAGTGGGGCGAAACTTTCAGCCAAGAATGTTATGTAATTCTCAAAACATGATGATAAAATGAAAGTGAGGTGACCTCTATTTATATGAGGTCACCCAAAACCAATTTGTCCACTTTTAAAAGTCAACAACAAATTAGAAGGAGGTTGACCTCCTCTATTTTCCTTTTACAACTTAAAAATATAAAATCACATAATTAAATCCCCTAGAAGGGTGACGTCATGCCCTAAACGATGACACTAGGCCTCAAAAGTGAGACATTGAGCCTCTAGATGCAATTCGTTGAGCCTCCAAAAGACACGTGTCCATCTCTCATGCTCTAGAGTGTCATGTCATGCATATTCCTTCTTCAAACCACATCATCTCTCTTCAAGAACCATCAAGCCCACAAACCATATCCTTTCTCATGACATAAGGCTTGGAAGGTGACATTTTGGGCCTCCAAAGGCCAATGTCCAAGTGGAAGGGGCCATCATGCCATCACCTAATGGTGTTAAAGTGCCTCCAATGACAACGTTCATCATCTCAAGTGTGCAAATGGCTCCAAGGTGCTCAACCCATCCTGTGAGGCATGGCATCCATCCTTGGAGTTTTCAACCAACCATGAAGGTAAAAAAGGCACAATCCTTCATGGAATAGATCTTCACCTGTTAAGGCCCTGCAAAGACAAACAAGTACGCCCTCCAAGGGTCTACAAGTCACATGTATCATGCCAAGTAATCCATATTTAATAAAAGAACCACCCAAACATGTGCATTGAATCCCCCCTTTTCAAGCTAAACAAATGCTCAAAGACCTTATACAATTTGCCAAATTTAACTATGGGAGGTTTGTCATGGTGCCCTATTGGGTAGATCAATCCCCAAGTCAAGAAGTGTTTCCCTATAAGACCTTCTCTAAGTCATGTAAAAGAGTATGAGGTGTATGGGGGTGTGACTTTTGGGCATGTGATTTTATTGACATACAAGGGATCATATTGTCTCATTTATGGGTGTCTTTGAAGAGGGTGTGTTGCATCCTCATTTGCAATGTAACATTTTTCCAAGTCCTTTATTTTCCATTAATTTATTATGGTCCAAAACATTGAGTGTTATGTGCAATGGAAAGTAAGGAGCACCGCAATGCCACTTGGAGCTAGGAGCACATTGAGTGACATATGTAAGGAAAGTAAAAGACACCACAAATACACTCCCTCAACAAGCGGGGCATTTATTTAATTATGTTTTTTCTTTTTTATAGGGCCTTGAATTTTTTTTGGAGAAGTGTTTCATTGCTCTCAAGACCTTAGGGAGAGCATCTAAAGGATAATCCATGGCTTTTATATTTTTACAGCAACAACACCTCTGGGCCTTTAGCCCCTTGTTCCCATGAAATGAGGTACAATCCCTTCTTAGGGTCAATAAGCCCAAAAACTGAAAAGATGGAAATGAAAGGGAAGATGTGTAGAAAGTGATAAGTATGTGTGGGAATGGTATGATGACCCTTCAAGGAGACCCCCTCGTAGCAACCCTTTTCCCAAGGGTGACCCACTTACTAGGAAACTATGTCAAACACCAAGGTGAAATGAGGCAAAATGTATAATTTCCAAGCAAACGTTTTCATAATCAAGAAAGGACTCTTTACAAAATGCTCAATTGCTTCAACTATTAAAATGACACTTACCACAAGATCAGACTTGTTACCTCATGAAGAAAGACTTGTTGTCCTCTCCGGGCCAAGCTGGTGTAGTGAACGTTGTTGTTGTCGGTCAATGGTGATGTGTGGTGAGAGGAGAGGCTCTACCTGCTCATCTGGCTCTCAACACTCCATGTCTTCAACCTATAAGCCTTGAGACATCATCTCCTTAGCTACCCCTAGCTCAGGGGGGGCTAACAGGTCTCAAATAAGCATGTCGGTGAGACCACTTTATACTCCTTTATTTTTACTCCTATGGAGTTATACTCCTATTTGTAGAATATTGCATTGACAAAATGCTCAAATTCTTAATATGGAAGATTATGTAGGAATTTCCTTAACTGCAGCAGGAAGCAAGGTTGCCAGTGATTTAATGTTCAAAATTTCAACAAAGCCCCTTGTTTTAGAATTTTTTTGAACAAACAACAAAGAGTAGGGATTCAATGTTCCTAAGGACAAGGGAGTGCCATATGCCAATGCATTTTGATATATTGGTGGGGTTGAGCGACTTATCTAAGGTTGGTTTCGGGACACCTACAATACTTTGAATATACTCGAGGGTATGTGAAAGTGAATTTCATGTACAAGTAAGTGTTAAATGATGCAGTATTACTCAAAGGGGGGCCGATAAGGGTTACAAGGGTTTCCAACTAAGTGAAACCTCGTGTAGTCCATGTGTGTATACTTCCTCGAATACAGGTTTACCCACTTAACGACAAATCTCTATGTTATTTATAAGTGTCATATCACATCTCTAGCTTGAAAAAAAAATTGCTCTAAAAATGTGTCAGGAAAGTGCTTTTATACCACTTGTGGTGTGCCAAATAGAAATATCATGAGCATAAATTACAGTTTTACTCTTATATATTGCAGAAAGAAAGAGGATTGAAAACACGGTGGACAATGTGAACCAGAATATTAAACCTTTATTGATATGGAAGAAATGTTCACTTGCCTCTTTACCTCCAATAGATCAGAGCTCGGATTACAAATGATTTCAAAGACATCTTTTACAATGCTTCTACATGTTTATATAGTACTTTATATCCCCTAAGAATATTCTAGAGAGGGAACTTTCTAGTAGGTGGAACCTTCTAGTAAGCCTTCTTACAATAATTTTGTTCACACTACTACATAGGCCTTATTTACTAATGATGGCCTCATACATAGCAATACATAGTGGTCTATCTACTTAGGGGGTTACAGAGGTTAGGACCCTAACAAAAATGTAACAAAGTCTCCTTCACCCAAATCTGCGAGTGGAAGAGGCATTGAACTTCCTGAGGCTCATTTGGTTCCTTTGCATGGACCTTTGTGGTAGCGATCGTAACATTGGGTCTGTGTTGACAATTTGTTTTCCTTTATTCGACTTGAAATTAGAGTTTGAGCTAGAATAATAATACGAGGCTTTCAACTCGGCCAACAATTATTGTTTGGAAAGAGGGGTGGTAGGAGCAGGGGGAGTTGTCTTTGACTCTAATGGAAACAAAAATATAGAATATTCTTGGGGGCTCAACAGTACTACCAATAATCAAGCAAAAATTATGGCAATTAATATGGGTCTGAATCTCATACCAGCTGATAATTTGGTACGCCTAATAGTCATCGGTGATTCTGATCTTATTATCAAAGGTCTCCATAGAATTATCAAAAAATCTCATCCCAGTCTACGACAAACATATTACAGAATCAAGAATCTGGAGAAAAAATTCCAGTCCGTCAGTTATCATCATGTATTAAGACATCAGAATGGTCATGCAGATATTCAAGCTAGAGAAACCAAACAACTTACCCAAAGCACACGAGGGATAAATGAGCAATATTTATCACATTATGTACCTTGAATTTTCTATGAGTTTAGGAAAAGGACGCAGTCCCATCTAGATATTAAATTGTCTTTATGACATTAAAAAAAGGGAAGTGGGGATTCTGGCTACAAGCACCTTCAAAATGAACAAAGGAATTGGTGTATGCATTCAAAGGACTCCTCATGTATCGGTGACAAAAGGTGCTCATCCCCCTTCACACATGCACTATAAGGTATGCCCATGGAATATAACACTCATTTCATCAGATATGATGTTCTCATGTGGGAATATGGAGCCGTTGCAAACATTCATCTATTCTGGCATGTTTCGCATCAACACATTATTGGGATCTGAACTTCAGGGGACGATTTTAGAAATAAGAATGATTGTCACCTCACCCATTCATTCTTTGGAGCGACCCTTTTGTTGCGAGGACCTAACTTCATTTTCCACTGGAGGTTGTGATCAAAGAAAGATTATGGGTGGTAATTGAATGGTTTGTTTGGCATTTCAACAACGCTAATTCTGTTAATTTTTGGTATAGGCTTTGGTCTTCATTATGTTTCTACTGGAGGCACAGTAATTTACCCTGTGAATGCATTGATTGTCGCTTGGAGCATCTTCAAGAGTAGCTCAATACTCAACAATCCAAAATTGAGGCGCTTCGAAGCTCCAACGTTCATTTATCATTAGAGTAAGGAACACGAGACCAAGAAGAATGAGGAACTAACAACAATTCTTCCAACAGTTAGCTAACAAGACACTCATATCAGATCCCTACGATGTCAACTTCAACATCCTCCCTCCATCACTCCAGTGCATCAACATCCCTTTCCCTCAAAAGGTTCTATGGTGTCTTGTGAATTTCTTCATCCCCTTCATCCTCAACTAGCTAATGAAGATCAAGAAGTTGCTCCAAGCGAGGTGGATACAACTCTTAAGCTCAATTAGTAGTAGTTTATGCAGTGTAAAATTATGTTTTTTTTATACTCTTATGTCGTCATTTATCCCTAGAAAATTAATAGTTTTTTTTGTAATGTAATTTGGTCTCAAGAGCAAGTGGGATAAAAATAAAATTGTAATAGTGATTTAGAACTCTAGCCATCCTGAATTTTTGTACTATATGGTTGTATTAGCTATGGCACAACCTTGTTTTTCAATAAAATTATAATCGTTTCTGTTAAAAAGAATGATTGTTTGGAAAGACAATTATTGGTGTTGTGCCAAGGGATTTTGTGGATCTCACACCACTTTCTAATGTCCTTCAACTTCTTATTAGTATTCTTTGCATGCAAATTGGATTGGTTGTCCCAAGGTTCGCTATCCTTACTTTGTACTTTATTTTCCTAGTTAGGGATACTTTTACCATTCTTTTGTTTTCACTGCTTTGTAGACCCAAAATCTCTCTTACTCTTCTACTGAAACTTTTGTGTGGTCTTGACAGCATACCAGTAAGTCACTCCTCGTGAAGAGATGTCCAAAAACTCCATTTATGATTGGATGTTTTGTGTAGGCTACTATGGTATTTTAGAATTAAGTGTCACTTGGAGTCCTTGATACCAAACTTTGAATGCAAGGTATGGAAGTTATTAGTGTACTCCAACACATCTAATCTTTCTATAGGTGCAAATTTGTTCATCTCATGATCTACAATAATAATACTCAAGAAATAATAATACTAACACCAAAACTGGGAGCAAAATGACCATAGTTGTATTTAGAATAGGAGGCAGGCTTATATATATCCATGTTATTACATGATGTCTTGAACGGGTCAAGATACATCTCTCTTCTAACAACTATTTAGTTAGATCTTATCAAATACTTCCTTGGGATTTGTGCCCAACTATTCTTGTCCTCTAGTAAGTTGACAGAGCGAGCCTTCCAAGAATTGAGTTGGCTTAGGTAGTGCGCCTTCCTTGGAATTCACAGGGATGTCTGTTGGGTTGCCCAATTCCTCCCTGTTTAAGCCCAAAAGTGTCCCCACTTCTCTTAGTAAATGAGGGAAATGCCTGTGCATGCCAGCTTCCAAAAACCATTTATCCTAAGCAGGATTTTGTCTTGTGCACCCAACAAGGTAAGAGTTATGTTGTTGATTATGGGTGGCGGTATGGCGAGTGTCAAGTAAGGTGTCTCGTAGCAAGGGAGGATGGAAATAAGGGATTAACTCAATAGGATGAGAGACAATGACATTATCTTCTAGCAATGGGAGTTCATAATGTTTCATACTGTTCACATTCACCACATCATGAATGCCTAGTTCGAGGGGGGGGGGGGAGTCAAGATGATAAGCAATGTCCCCAAGTTGGTTGGAGAATAGTATAAGCGCCACAGTGGATAGGTTTCATTTTTTGATGATGTTGGGATTTAAAACACTAGCGTTCTATGTAAAACTAGAATTTATCACCAGGAGTAAAAACCATAGGGGAACGGTGAGCATCGAGGTGGGATTTGTAGCGTTGTTGAGTTGCCTTTAGCACTCTAGATACATGGGAATGTTTGTGTGCTAAATTCTGCAAAAATGAAAGGGCGAATGTTTGTTCTTTATGTTGGTGTGGAGTGAAAGAAGGCTAAGGTTGCAAGGTGAGAGGAAGTTCATAAGGGCATAAAGGTTGATATCAAAAGCAGACCTCAAAAGGAGAGATCCTAGTAGAAATATGTACAACATGATTATAACTATGTTGAATGACATATAGGGTTATATCCCACTATTTGGTTTTGTAAAATTGAATGCGAAGAGCATGGACAAGGCTACAATTAACTACCTAGGTTTGGCCATCATTTTTGGGATGGACGGCAATAGAATATTTGAGTCAAAAACCCAGTAAATCCCACAATGTTTTCCAAAAGGTGTTGAGAAAGCTAGCGCCACGATCTGAGATGATGCTAGTAGGAAGGACAAAGTGAGGCCAAACATGATGAAAGATAAAGTTGGCAGTTTGGGCAGCAGTAGTGGTCTTAGTGCAATTGATAAAAAGAGCCATCTTGGAGAAATGGAAACAATAATCCAAATTGCATCATGTTTTCTTAATAAGTAAACCACTAAGTAAATCCATGGAAACAGAGTCCCAAGGGAGGGAAGGCGAAGGAAGGGGTTTATACAAACCAAATTTGTGATTGGGAGGTTTGTGTTGACTACAAAAGGCATAAGCATGAATGAAATTCTCCACTTGACGAGTCATAGAAAGCCAAAAGAAATGTTGATGCAAGTGTTGAATTGTTTTTAGAGACCCAAAATGGCCACCATAGGAGAAAGTGTGGGCCTCTTTAATCATAGTAAGATGATTTGCAGAAGTTGGGACACATAATTGGTTGATTTTATAGAATCACCCATCTCAAATTGTATAATCCATAAATGGTGTTTGATTAACTTCAGTGAGATTTTACACAACAACCCATATCTCTTCAAAGAAGGGATCACAAGCATAGAGAGGCTTCCAAGCCTCATAGGCCACACAACGCACAACCAGGATTTTAAGTACCTGCACAGTGGGTTGGCTCAAGAGATCAACCATTTGATTGGATGTGCCCTTCTTGTATTTAATCACCAAATGAAACTGTTGAATGTAAGCGACCCACTTTAAATGTTGTTTCTCCTGTATCTTAGTCCGAGAATTGATGAAAATAAACGGATGATGATCTGTGTGGATAATTGTTTCTTTCCCTAGGATGTAATGGCACCATTGTTTCAATGCTTGGACCATACTGTAGAACTCTTTTTCGTAAGTGTTATAATTACATTTGGCATCAAACAATGTCTTTGAATGGTATGAAATAGGGTGTCCTCCCTATTTAAGAATTGTGCTTATAACATACTACGAGGCATCAATTTCAATCTCAAAGGGAGACTGACGATCAGGTAAATGAAGTACAGGAGCAAAACAAAGAACATTTTTTAGAGCCTGGAATAGTTGTTGTGCCAAGGGAGACCATAGAAATTGATGTTGGTTGCAAATTTGATAAAGAGGGCATGCTAACTAAGAGAAGTTAGCAATGAACCGTCGATAAAAATTAATGCCACCCATAATTTTTTTGAGTTCCATAACTAAGTAAGGCATTGGCCACTCTGCAAGAGCCTGTACTTTAGTGGGATTTGGGCTAACACCCTTAACATAGACAACAAAACCCAAATATTGAACGAAAGATTGCCCAAAAGAGGATTTATGATGTTTCACCTGCAGTTTGTGAGTGCGCAATAAGTCTAGTACAATGTGCACATGGAGCAAATGATCCTCCCAAGTCTTGCTAAAGACCAAGATATCATCCAAATGGAACACCACAAATTTTCCCAAATGTGCTTTAAAAATATCAATGATTAGTCGCATGAAAGTGGTAGGGGCGTTAGTAAGGCTTAATGGCATCACCATCCATTCATAAAGCACAAATTTGGTTTTGAAAGTTGTCTTCCATGTGTCTACTACATTCATGTGAACCTGATGATATCCTACTGTAATATCCAATTTGGTAAAGAAGTAGGCACCCTTCAAATGGTCCAATAAATCATCAATGCATGGGAGAGGGTAACGATTCTTGACTGTGGCCTTATTAAGAGCCCGATAGTCCGTGACTAGACCCCATTCTTCATACTCCTTCTTGGGAATGATGAAGGCATGAGAGGCACAAGATGAAGAACTTGGTTGGATTTGGCTAGTATTAAGAAGGTGTTGGAGCTAGCGTTCCACTTTTGCAGCCTCTCATGGAGCAAGGCGATAAGAATGAGCATTGGGCAAGGTGGCTCCAGGAATAATATCAATGGAATGAATGTGGGAGTAGCAAATACATCGTCAAAGGATGTGAGTAAAGTGTTAATATCATAAGGAAGGGCATGAGAGGGATTGTCTGGTTTAAAAGGGCACACCAAATAAAGGGAAATGGACTTGTGGAGATTGATCTGACGAATAACAGGTTGGTCGAAAAGTATGGCAGGAGCTTTCAAAGAGAAGGAGGTGAGGACATAGGTATGACCATCTTTCTAAAGATGACACTAATTATTGCAAGCATGGCAGACAATGTGACATAGTTCCTAACATGGAATACCAAGAAGCACGTATGTGCAATCCAAAAAAGACACATCACAAAGAACAGTATCGCGGAAAAGGCCGATGGAAAAAGTAAAGGCACAACATTGGGTCACTATCACATGGGGGAGGAGGGGCCAACTTTGGATAGAGGAGATTGAAGGTGAGAAGTGACCTTCCTTTCCATAGCCAGGGCCCGATGTTATAGCAAGATTTTCCTCACCCCATGCAACTTGCTTAGAAGGCCTTTCCATTTCCCTATGCAGACTTGAAGTCCCTTGTTGTGCCTTCTAGAGCCACAAAATCATATTTTTCCACATATACAGGCCCTACAAGTTAGACAACATGCTTATATGCAGGTTGCACCACTATAGCCCGCGTACATTGAGTTTGGTGCTCAAAATTAAAAATTATGTCAGGTTTCCATGTCACGTCACGAGATCCATGATCCTTGACCTTCCATGTACTAGAAACGTTCTGACTCGACCCTTCAGTTCCATTTGAAGGCTATAAATTAGGCCATATCCAAACCGTGGAAAGGGAGAGAATTCAACTTTTGAGAGCAATGGTACTCTGAAGAAATTTCACTTCACATTGAGTCTGCATCCCTTTATCCTTGAAAGTCTGAACACGTTGTTCAACCCCCAAGCTCTTCCTTATTTGATGGAGAACCTCATTGTCTCCCTTATATGAGCTTGCCTTTGGTGGAGGCCCGGCTGGAGGGACTTAGTTTCTCGGTTTCGATGTGTGTCGGCACAGAAGTTTGTCACTTATACTTTCGTTGATCATTTTTAATAGAAATATTATTTTCTCGTCCAATTGATGTCTTGCAAATATTTAAATTATTATTCCATGGGCGTATTTGTCAAAAATGTTAATGGATTATGCTATTTTATATGTTAACATTATATATTATCACCATATGCTTGCGTATCTTGGTTGTTCCGGACAAGTTGCAGGTATAAAGCTTTGAGTTGTGTGCTCAATGGTGGTCTTCATCGAATGTTCGGACGAGGTAGGCTCTTGATCTTGTCTTATTAGCATTTCATTTATATAGCATACTTGGGATTAAAGTTTATTTCTGCATGTCATTCTGTCTATTGTGGTTTACCCCATGCCATAGAGTTATTTTCCTCGTAACACTCGAAGAAAGACCTTATCTAAAGAAGAGATTTCAAAAAAACCAACCTCACTACGTATAAATAATAAAAGACTAGAGTTCAATTTAATACTAAGTACCTCTTTTGGATCTTGAATCTACAACTGAATGCAGAGCTTAGTAAACACCTCAATGTATATTTGTACGGGCTGGCCCGAGAGTTCACGAAGTTGCAACCAGCGAGCAAGGAGAATCTAATGGTACCTCGGAGGATAGAAGCGAGTCTGCAGTGCTTGACAAAAGGTATCCCTATAATCAATAGGTGGAGGGGTGTCCATAGGAGAATCTACGAAGTTCCCCACTAGAGAGGAGGTATTTATTTGGGCATCCCACCAAGATTGAGTGATCCCTTTCAATTGCAAACTAGTGATCTATAGCTTTTGTTCTTCGGTCATTCTTGGGCAGGTCATGAAATAAGTGGAATATAGACTTCCTACCCGGGAATCAATGGCCTCACCATTCATATGCCCTAAAAATTTAGGCAACTGGAAATGAGTATCCAATTGCAGTGGCGTTGGGGAGCTCCGTTGGATCCGCATGAGTTCATTCAGAGCAAGAGCCAGGTCCTGAATGGGAGAAGATTTCCCAGATGTAGAATACTTAGGGGAGGAGGCTCTATGAGGAATCATTCTCTTCATATACTGAAGAAAGTAATATTGGGAGCTTAATCTAGATTGGGATTTGGAGCCAACCTCAAAGCACATTTTCTAGAGCTCAAAAGGGAGGGGAGGGGTGGAAAGTCTTAGTGCACTTTTGAAGTTGTAATTCACCACAAAGGACCAGAAAATGGAGGTCTTGTAAAAACCCTAACACACTTTCGGAGAGATGGAGGGTGGAGCCACCCCGAGCGCACCTCTAGTTCTAAAAATGGGTTCAGGGCAGACAGTAGCAACCCCAAAAAAAATTTGTCTGAAACTCATTGGAGAAAAAGCATCGTAAATCGATGCTCTAATACCATTTGATCTACAATAGCAATACGCCTTGTACCCTAACCTTGTCTGGGACATGCATGGAAAAACAACAAAGACAATATTTCTTTAATATCGCTAATCAAGACTATGTAATATGGTAATATAGTGAAACCTGAACTCTATTAATTAATGAAATATTGAAAACACCACATTATGTGAAGAAATACACATTGGCTTGAATGGTGGTAGCTTATCTCTGAAAATAGATACGTTGGTTATGTCCATTAGTGAAAACCCCATTGTAATAGGTTAGAATTTCCTTTTAACATAAATTCTAAAACTCTACGAGGCAAAAACCCTAATATCCAAAACCCTAGCCCTAGAGGATGAGGTGGCAAAAGGAATGCATACCCTAAGGATCCTACTTGATACATTGACTTCCCAAGACTACAACTTTAGAAAACAACCTTCGTTTGGAGCATTTTTTGGATCATTACAAAGCTTATTTTGAGCTCTATGTATATGGTTACCCTAGCAATCATAGATTGGTATGCCATGTCATTTTCTGAAATCATGTGGGAAGTGCTCGAAAAATGGAATGAAAGTTCAGGCCCTACAAAACTATTATAGAATTGTCAAGGTGTAGGATTTTTTCTGAGTTGATGGCAGACGTGGGTGGCCAATTGCATCAACATGGATCATTTGTTGTTTAAGATTATTTTTTAGTGTCTCGACTCAACATTAAATCCCATACCAAGATGATATATGAAGTACTTGATAGATCAATTGCCACTATTGAAACAAGGTCAAACAAAGTTGTAATTGAGTAGCATGGGTTACATATATGATTGCTACTTGTACAAGCACATTTCCAAGAATCAAATCAAGCACAATAGACTCAACATGGCTTGTTGCATATGTTCTATAATAGTGCAAGACTATGTTTTTTTTTTGTAAATATCTTATTCCATGGATGCCATTATAGCCAACTTAGTAATTGTAGTGTTACACAAGCATAATATCGTTTATTATTTTAAGTGTACGAGTTTCCCACAAACATGGGATATTTTCTCTCATCAAGGTTTTGTATTGAACCATGTTGCTTGCATCGGAGAAAAGATTCATGTGTTCAAGGAGCATATTAGTGCATAAAACCTTGTGTTTATAAAGTGCATATAATTTTGCAAATTCAATCATGCAAGTGTTTGTAGTCTTTCCATTTCACAAGCTACTTGTGTAGATATACTAAAATTTTCTTTCTCCAATTTGTTTATAAGATGAAGTGATGTAATGTTCTTTACATGAGAGAGTGTTGTATATACCAATCTATGTTGCCTAACTTCATTTGGGTCAAATTCCAAAGAATCCATAGTGAGACCTTGCAATCTATGGATGGTTCTTTTACATGCCAATTGCACACCAAGAATTGTTGTCAGACAATAAATGATCCTTTCTTCAAATGCAAATTTTTAGACACCTTTGTTATTGGCATCCGAAAATGGAAAAATCCTTCTTTGAGCAAGTGGTCCATTGATTAACATTGACAACTTCTAAATATTGGGTTCGTGAATTCTATCTGGACAATGTCAAGCACACCAATCATGTAATGCTTTCAAATACTAGTTACACCATTGACTAGGACATATTGGATATCTTAATTACTAGAAACTAGCTCCACTATAGTATTATTCTTTAGAACAACTATGGAAGGAAGAGAGGTTTTCTTAGAGTTGATGGAAACATGTTTACTAATGGCAACATGTTTACTAATTTGTCTAGAAAGTGAAAACATTAAATGTCTTGTGACAACGTTTGCATTACATGCAACTTTGCCAATGAAAGAAACTATAATTCCACCTTTTAAAAGGGTTGCCACCAAGTTGATTGTTGTAGACTCTCACCAAATCTTGGTACAATGCTTTTGTTGTGAATATTTAGCCAGTTCTTGGTCCTCGAGTGAGAAAAAAATAAATTGTTTAAGTTGGACATTGTGTTGGCGTTATTCTTTGCACGGGTTGTAAGACCCTAGGTTCGAGTTATTTGTTACCAAAAAAACCCACTAGACACCGGTCCTTTTGACATCACCTGCCTGTGCAGATGAAGTCTCACCTGAGGTCTCTATTGGGACTGCGAGAACTGGGCTTCTGCAGTGGTAAGGGAATGGGAGGCAAACGTTCAGTTCATTCTTTCTTATTCTGTTAGCGCATGTAACTTAGTTCTCATTCAATATCAACTTACTAATGATCCAGATTCCTATGATCAACATATTTCTGGATATTACATAGATTCATTATGGTCACAGTCATGAACATTACACCATATTCAACCATAAGACAAGTCTATGCTACAAGGCATACAAATAGAATTCATAAGCACACGTAGAAAGACATACAACAAAAGATTCAATATCATCTATGTAACCTTCCTTTATTCATTCTTCTTACCAACAGACTGTTAAATTCACGACTCTAGAACTCAACATCAAACATCAAAACATAACATCACAGAACTTACATCCCTAAACAGAGGACCCAACCTTAGTAGAGAGCGAACGAACCAACAAACGACCCCTAATTTTCCAACCCATTACAAATTTATACAGAAGTCTAGGGATAAAAACCCTGGTCTATTCATCCCAAAAATACCCCCTTACAATGCATGGCTAGCTCATTTAACTGGTTGTTCAACTCCTTTCTTCTACTTTTCAATATGCATGCTTCTTTTATGTTGTTCTTTTATCTCTAGAATGTCGCGTTGTCATCTCTCTCTCTCTCTCTC
>ML789946.1:201034-211665 GCA_009831015.1 Picea engelmannii
TGCTTTATTCTTTTGTTTGTGCGTTGTCTTCCTCCTGTGCACTTTCCTCCTTCTGCGCACTATCCTCCTATATGTGCCTTAGTTGCATGCTCACTTTCCTCCCTCTGCACAGTTTCCCTATACTTAGGATTTTCTCCCAAAACTGTATCCAAACTACCTATCCAACAAGCCCCCAATGCTCACCTATGGCTTGTCTCGAGCCACTCAGGCCTATTGCCTACTCTTCCATGCCGAATTGAATTTTTGAGAGGCAACATTTGCTACCTCTACCTCTTTGACGACTGTGTCCTCTGTTGTTGCTATCTCCTTTTCCCCCTACGCGATCAAGCCTGTAAGTTTGTCCTCTGCCTCAATCCTTGCTTGCTTGACCTTACCCTGCACCGTGGCCAACTCTCCAATTACCCTCACTGCTTCTTCCTGCAGTGGTCCTAATCTCTGTTGAAGGATCTTTTGTTGATCCCTCATTTTCAACACTTCTGCATATGCATGTCACTGAGCCAAAATGGCTCACATACGCTCCATTGGTGGTAGTGTAGCCACCTTTTCTACTGCCTGGTGCACCTATTCTTGCACTTCTCTTAGCCTGGCCTATATGACCTTCATCTCCGGATCGTTTATCACTTTTTCCCACAACTGTGAAATCTCCTCACAGATTTTTGGGCATTCTCCTTCTAGTTTCTTAATGTTGGAAATTATTGTCATTGTCATCCTCACCATGCCTTTGTGCACCTATGGTGGCATTCCCGACATGCTCCTCAACTATAATTCATGTATCTGCTCCTTGAATCCCTTAATGACTTCACCAATCTTCAACAGTTGTTCCTCCATAGTAGCTTCTACTACTAGGGGAACTTTTGATACTTCCTTGTACAATTTCTGGACGACTGCTTGTGTCTTCTATGTCATGGCTTCAACTTCTTCCTTCTCCTATAATGATTTCTTGACCCTTTCCTCAGCCTCATCTTTATTCTTCAGAACTTATTCTACTCTGCCTTCAACTTCCCTCTTTTGTTGAAGTGTTGTGTCATATTGTTCCTGTACTTGGGCTCTTTCATCCCTTATTCTTTCTAATTCTCTGTGTGTTTCCTCTCCTCTATTCTTCATTTCTTGCACCAGTCATGCTTGCAAGTCTTGTAGTCTTGGTATGGGAAACTTTGATATGACTATGTTAATATGGCCCAATGCATTTATCAACTCCTGTAATTCTCCCACTAGCAACTCGAGTGCCTATGCCTCAATCTATAAGGTTCTATGCCCTATTGTTAGCTGTGTCAGGGTCGACTGCACACTTTTTTCTTCTCGCCCTGTCCCTATGGACGGTCCTTCCTCAGACCTATGTTCTTTCATAATGCTTATTGTTTCCAGCATCTGTTGAAGTACTCCCAGTTGATCCTTCACTTTCTTTTGTTTCTCTTCTTACTTCTTTGTTGATTCCTCCCATACTTCTTTTGTGGTATCTTGTATCTGGTAACCAATTATGTCCATATCATTAGTAGTTAATATATAAAATGGGGTATGCCTATGCGCCTTGGCTTTCTTGCATGCCCCTCCTGCTTGTGTCCCCCTTTATCATTCCTTTTTAGTCCTGCTTCAGGGACTGTCGATGTGTCAGGAAGATCACCTACACCATTTGTCTAATCCTTGCCTTTCTCGTCACCCTCCTCCTCATGACTTTTGTCTTGGTCTTCTTCCTCTTCTGATGGCCCTGTCTTTTCTGTTGTGCTCTTCCATTCTTCCTCCTAGTCATTGATTATCAAGTTCATGTCTTATGTTGTCAACCTGTAACTGGTTGGCAACCATTACCACACATGATCCTTCTTGGCTTGCACATACATATGGTGCATGTCGACTCTAAATCGTACAATATCCTTATATGTTGCTATTGTTTCTTATGATATGTGTGGTGATGTACGCAACTAAAAAGGTAATGCACTCCAAATAGGTATAAAATGTGGCGTTACTGTCATTTTTCCTCCTCTTAATTGTTGTGTGCATAAATTGGCATACCTTATAGCCAAAGCAATGTTGCCTAAAGTGTGCATGCACTAGTAATACTAGGGTTCTTACCACCTAATCAATGCAATGAGGATGAGAAACCATGCGTAATGAAATTCAGTGCCAATCTCCTGGGCCTCCGTGCAATCCTGTAAAATTTGGTTGACTAAAAAGGTAGCCCAGTTCATATGAACTCCTTCCATACACTTCTCTGCAGCTAAAATGACTGTCGTTGGTTCTTCATCTTTGGGACATTTTCACAACAGTTTCCAGGCCAATATCTGCGTCGGAAACCTCACATTTTTATTGTTGATGCTTTTAACATCTAGGCCCCTCTTTCCCTTGAATGTGTCAAATTTTTATTTCATTGAATCGAAGAGGGCTCCCTCTCCCATCTTGTTGAACAATAGTCCCAGGTCTTCCTCTACTTTGGACAAGCCAGTAATACACACAATCAACGCAGTATCAATCGATACCAGGGAATCGAGCCAAAGTGTCCCCCCCATGAACACAACATTGTAACACCTTTATGCAGACATTAATTTATGTACTCCCGTCTGAAATGTGGAATGAACACAACATTGTAACACCTTTTCTTTGTCTAGACCCTTGCTCAAATAATCCACCCACAAAATGATGATGCTTCAATGATATATCCCTTATGAGATCATAAGTTTGATGCCTTCAATGTCCCCTCCCTTTCACCATGAGGAGGCTTCCTTATATAGTCTTGGAGAGGCATAACCACTAAGAGATTCTTGGGATAGGTTGAGGATTATTCTCCTTCAGTTGTGGATCTTCCCTAAGATCAAGCCTTGTCCTCAGATTCGAATCCAACCAACATCAGAGATTAAGGGGATTCTTCCTTGATTTCTCTCAACAATCCAAAATTCGCTCAAAAAGGGCAATGCTCCCTCGGAATGGGGCACAGAGCATTGTAACGCTCCCCCAAAAGAGGGTACAGAGTGTTGGTGCTCTCTAACAGTGTATAGGGGAGTGTTGCCTTCCAAAATTGATTTTTGAGTGGTTTTTTCCATGGCAAAAGATTTGTACTCTTGGTCAAATGATTTCTCCTATTCAAAATCAGTCTTTTGAGGTGTTTTTTAAGTGTTCTTGATAATGTTGTCCGAGACACAACATAGGAAAGATGACATTATGATATTTGTGACACTTGCGGCCAAAATGCGACACTTGCGACATAGGTAATGATGACACTAGGCCATCATTGTAATGAGTAATTTTGAAGTGTAAAAGATTGCCCCCCAAAGTGTGAAGCTAGAAGACGGGAACTGATGACTGAAGTACTCTGTAGACTTTTTCGAGCAAGGCCATGGACTCAGAGAACCTGGAAAAAGCTGCACACAACCATTAATCAAATATTATGACATGTTTGAAACCCAAGGCAGACATACCTATGATTGAGTGATAAAGACTTTCAAGGTATGGCCACCATAAAATACACTGCGGATCCATAATTATATTGACAAAAGGTATAGCCACTGAAGATACAATGTGGATATATACTACTATGACCTGAACTGATCGTAGCCACGAAGAATACACAGTGGATCTACAAGATGTCAAGACATAGCCACGACCAATACAAAGTGGATCTATGTGACAGTATATATGTCAATGTTCAAAGAAACTTCGTCACAACCTAGGCAAAGTACAAATAAGAGTGATGACTCAACCAAGGGTCTTCTTACCGATCTTGATGTAGTATGAATCTAACCATGTGAATAGATGTCCTAATGTCGAACATGGTAGAAACCACTTGATTACCGGTCAATGAGGTGAACCCTTAACAAGTGCGAGGGAAATCACCATTGATGTCAATGATTCCCAAGGTACTCTAGTACATGTCAACGAATTTGAATGGATGAGCTGAAGTCGAACATCCATGGAATCATCCGATCAGAGGTCGATGATGTAAACCCACTATCGAATGCGAGGAGGCCTACCATTGAGGCATGCAGGTCCCAAGGTACTAACTTGGTTTCTAAGTCTAGTACCTGGATAATGTGTTGAAGTCGACAGGAACTCGTCAAAGGAGGGCCTTGATGTATCCCTCATCAACGACACGAAACTAACACAGAGACGTAATTGGTGGATCAAATGAACATGGACTGACACGGGTATTGAAACAGGAAATTTGTGATAGTTGACTCTTGAGGCAGATACTTCCCTTGAATACTGAGGCACAATAGCAGAAACATGATATGGACCAAAACTTGATGATGCAGTGGATACTGTGACTTTAATCAGGTGACCCAAAGGAGTAAAGAAACTCAGAGGATCTGTTCAGTGTAGAGGTTCAGCAGATTAAAATGCGTGCAAAGATAAAGTGTCATGTTCAAGGGCGATTGTAAGAGTTACTAGTAGTGTTCTCAAAAACTGCTTGGCTTGCTTTCTTTAATTTCCCCCCCATCCAAATAGATGAGTACCTCTTTTTGATTTAACAAGCTCGAGGAGGGTAATACATGTTTGATATAACTCACCTTCAGTAAGTTCCTCTTCCTTTGTTTAATGAACTGGAAAAAGTAAGGGTTCGGTCCATATGGGCCCTTCAATGTATGATTGTTTAACGAGTCCAAAGAAGGTAAAATCGATGGTTTTTCATATTTAGAGAGTCTAAAAATGACTTAAAGATGACTCCAATGTGGTCCTTTTTCGTAATGTTAGTCTTGTGAGGCCGAAAAAGAGATAAACTATCACTCTAAAGATGCCCTTTCAATCCACTTTTCTGGAGGGGGATTCTCTGTAACAGAAATTGGCGACTCAACTGACATTCCTTTTCATGAAGCTAAACTATCCAAAGAAGAAGAAGAAAGAAGGGTAAATACCTTTACCGACGTTTGTCCTTGCTCTATCTAGGATGATCTTGATCTCCAAGTTCTTCAGAAGGTCCTATAATCGAAGGAATAACAACGACAAAGCATACTTTCTCTTCCTATTATGATTAGCTCTAAAATAGATCTATTAAAAGAACAAATTCATGAAACATACACGAATTTGAAGGAAACATGCCAAGCACATATTTATATTAATGAGAACAAAGTAAATTGTTTACAACCATAGATGTAGATGCAACAACTTTGCCAAGCTCTCTTTGTCCAGACCCTTGCTCAAATAATCCACACACAGAATGATGATGCTTCAATGATATCTCCTTTATGAGATCATAAGTTTGATGCCTTCAATGTCCCCTCCCTTTCACCATGAGGAGGCCTCCTTATATAGGCTTGGAGAGGCCTAACCACTTAAGAGATTATTGGGATAGGTTGAGGATCCTTCTCCTTCAGTTGTGGATCTTCCCTAAGATCAAGCCTTGTCCTCATATTCGAATCCAACCAACATCAAAGATTAAGGGGATTCTTCCCTGATTTCTCTCAACAGTCCAAAATTCACTCAAAAAGGGCAGCGCTCCCTCATAATGGGGTACAGAGGATTGCAACGCTCCCCCAAAAGAGGGTATAGAGCGTTGACGCTCCCTGACAATGTATAGGGGAGCGTTGCCTTCCAAAATTGATTTTTGAGTGGTTTTTTCCATGGCAAAAGACTTGTACTCTTGGTCAAATGATTTATCCTCTTCAAAACCAATCTTTTGAGGTGTCTTTTAAGTGTTCTTGATAATGTTGTCCGAGACACAACATAGGCGAGATGACAGTATGATATTTGCGACACTTGCGACATAGGTAATGATGACACTAGGCCATCATCGTAATGAGTAATTTCTATGTGTAACATTATCGGTCTCCTATTATTGGAATGGACTAAATCTCCTCTTCTTCTCCTTGTATATATGGTGTCTCCATGATTCAGAATAGTGCGCAAGGCTCTCTCTCCTCTGGCTCATTATGCGAATCTCCTTTCTGAGCCCCAATCTTTTGCCTCTTGTACCTCCTTCCTCTGTGCAGCTCTCCAAACTCGTATTGTTCCTTTGGTATACCATCTTCTTGCATCCTCAGTTCCTCCCTTCCTTTTTCACTGCTTTCTTCATTCTCTTAGACGATCCTCTTGTCATCCTCCATTTCCCCTATGTGCGCGAACCCCTTCAGCTGTCGGATTACATGATCATCACTTGTTTCTCACACAATATAATAATTATCCATGTACCTAATGATTTCAAGAACCTCCCACGTGGAACTTTGAGAAAGTCCCTTTCTGTGACACTATATGATTGAATACAATCTACTGCAAATTCTGTAACGTAACCTCCTAGTATGTTGTCCAACCAAAAATCAATTGCTCGAGTAGTTGGGTTACTTACAAAATTCAGTTGTCTTACCAATTCAAGAGTCCAATTCCTCGACATGGTTTCCCTGAACCTTCCAGTTTTCTCTAATACCTTTCTAGCCACTCGGTCAAAATATTTGGGAATTCGCTAAAGAAATTTTTGTGCAGGTCTGTGTACACATACCTTTGCAACCATTGCTTATCACTCATTCGAGGATCCCTGTTCTCTTGCCGTGCAAACTCTTGTTCCTTTCTTTCCAACCATTCTATGATCTCCTTCTTAGTCAGCCTCCAAAACATTTCCTTAATCACAAATTCCCAGTCCCGACAACAGAACCATTTGTTGGCGTTATTCTTTTGTGCGGATTGTAAGACCCTAGGTTCAAGTTATTTGTTACCAACAAAACCCAATAGACACCGACCCTTTCGACACTACCTGCTTACGCATATGAAGTCTCACTTGAGGTATCTATCGGGACTGCGAGAACCAAGTTTCTACAATGGTAAGGGAATGGGAGGCAAACTTTTGGTTCATTCTTTCTTAATTTGTTAGTGCATAACTTAGTTCTCATTTAGTATTAACTTACTAATGATCTAGATTCCTATGATCAACATATTTTTTGTTATTACATAGATTCATTACAGTCACAATCATGAACATTGCACCATATTCAACCATAAGACAAGTTTATGCTACGAGGCATACAAATAGAATTCATAAGCACACATAGAAACACAAACAACATAAGATTCAATATCATCTCTATAACCTTCCTTTATTCATTCTTCTTACCAATAGACTATTACATTCATGACTTTGGAACTCAACATCAAAACATAACATCATAGAACTTACATCCCTGAACAGAGGGCCCAACCATAGTAGAGAGAGAACGAACCAACGAACGACCCCTAATTTCCCACCCGTTACATATTTATATAGAAGTCTAGGGCTAAAAACCCTAGTTTGTTCATCCAAAAAATACACCCTTACAATGCATGGCCAACTCAATTAATTGGTTGTTCAACTGCTTTCTTCTGCTTTTTAATCTACATGTTGCTTTTCTGTTGTTCTTCTATCTCTGGAATGTCGTGTTGTCGTCCTTTTGTCATGCTTTATTCTCTCACTCTCTTGCTTTATCTGTTGTTTGCTTTATTCTTCTGTCTATGTGTTGTCTTCCTCTTGTCCACTTTCCTCCTTCTGCGCATTGTCCTCCTATATGCACCCTCTATGTAGTTTCTCTATGCTTAGGATTTTCTCCCAAAACTGTATCCAAACTGCCTGTCTAACACATTATTTCTTACTGATCAAGATGTCTTTTACTATTAATTATAATTCTTCTTTTACTTGCCTCCTTGAGTTATAATATGCTTCTATGTTCAAAAGAATTGATTTTAGTATTCTTTGAAAACATGTTCTCTCTCTTATTACTAGCACTTTAATATTTCTTTTGTGTTGAAGGTCATTTTGATTGACATATTTTTCAAAACTATGAATTGTTCCTTGTTTTTCATTGTCAATGCCAATGAAAAACATGGAGTCTCATTTGTTCTCAACATCTTTCACAACAATGTCAATGTCACCACATTTTGGTTTTGGATAAGCCAAAAATATAGTGTCAACATTATCTATTATTACTCTATAAGCGAAGTATAATTCATACCAAAATTCATCTTTCAAGTTTTTTTCAATTTCCTAGTATGGAATGAAAAGGATCATTTTCTCTCTACAAAAAGTTTCAGGGTTCATGCGCTTGTTGTATCTTATGTATGGATTAATGTATTGTTGTTTGTGTTTTTTTAACTTTTTTCCCTAACCATGTATAACATCTAACAAGCAAATGTGTTCAAAATTCATGTGCCTTGCATGATACTTGTCTATAATAGAGACACAAAAATGTCTTTGGATTCATTAGGTTCTTGTGTTAACAGAATTCTTTTTTAGGACAAATGTTCTTTTTCAATGGGGATGTATTGATGAATATTGTCCTTCTTTGTAATGTATTCCTTACTCGGGTACCTTATTCATTCACGTTCTTGGGCAAATTTCACATTCTTTGATGGAATTCAAGTCTCTGATACCATTTGTTATCTCCTCAAATGATTTTGTAAATTTTGAGGAATTCCATTCATTCTTGCTTAATTTGTCATCTTCCTTAGCCTTTTGATCAGTGTTTTAATCTCTAAATTTTTCATTCAGCTCCCATTGATCTCTCTTGCCCAGAAATCCTTTGGTCTTTTTCTCTTTACCTGCGATACCAAAATGAAAAATAAATGATACCTAGACTATAACTCTATCTCTATTGGCTTTAATATTGTCAAACAAAAAAAATGCATTTTGTTGTAAAGTGGTGGGTGCTTGAAGTGTTCTAATCCTAAGCTAGTGTTATACTCCTAAACTATTTCCATTAAATGTCAATTCTATGAGTCTAGCACAAACCATATCACAAACCAACATATGCATATAGTGCAAGTCTCCACATAAAGCATATGAAAAGGTTGACTATCCTAAGTCTAGTCTATCAACCAAGCCACGCAACATACAGCCCAGCGCAATTGCCAAGTTCCATAATCGTCCACACCTTATCCATTTAATCATGCATATTGGCATATCTAAAGGTTGTGAGGCTCAAACTTCCGATATATGTGGGTTTTTGTCCCTTAGCAAATATTAAAAAATAAAACGCAGACACAGAGTAAATGCCAAGTGCCACATGAATGTGCAGTTGTCATTTTGTGAGTATATCTTCATCTCTCGACTCTTTGATAGTCAAAGGCATTGGGTCGAAGACATCTAGTCACAAGAAATAATCACAAAGCAAAGGGAATTTGCGCCGAGCTTCAAATTTCATTTGCCTCTGCCAAATGTTTTTGTTGAGATTACAGGTGTCGAATTGTGGTCAAGAGCTGCAAGGTTTGAAGGTATCCACCGAACTGCCAGAATCAAGGCATTATTGAAGAGATTGACGTCTTACGTCGAGTTGACAAAGTCGAAGCTTTATGTTCATCAACGCACAACTTTGAGTGACAATGGTAATTGCAGAGAGAAAGTTATAGGTGCCCAATATTGCAGGTGCCACAAGTATTGAAGTTATTGCCATGTGTTTTTAGGTTTTGAGGCAGATGCTTTTTCTGAGGAATATCAATAACGCAGAAGTAAAAACGCAAGAGGTGGAAGACCTTTGATTTTACCTCAGCAAAAGGTTTACTGCACGTTTGGTGAATACCATAATGAAGAGAAAGCTTCATGTTATTAGAGTTTGGAACTGTTGCAGAGATTTTTGATAAGGCAGGTAGGCAATGCAGCTCAGATACCAAACATGATGTGATGGACTGGACTTCTATGAGAGTATGGTTGAATACGCCTTTGGGTTTGTCAATAGAGCAAGAAATTTACAAATCTAGCAATGTTTGACAAGTTATTGTCAGATTGTAAGGCTGAAGCCAGAGAGGTCTATATAGGTTTCTATTTTACAAGGATCTCATGGATTAGCCATCTTTATAGTTGCAAAAGATGGCATAGGCATTACTTACAAACTAGGGACTGGGGTATGAGATGTTGCATCAAATGAAATCATATATTCTTCAGACTCTGACATATACACAACAGTCCAGAATTGAAAGGTGCACAAAAAGAATGCAGGAAGTTAGATATGCAGAAGTATTTGACTGCATGGCTTATAGAGCAATTTGCTTTCATCCGAAGCATGGGGCATAACAGAGACTGGGAGGAAAAGACACCAGAACCTTGATCAGAAGAGTAAAAGATTGAAGGATTTTTGCATTTAGCAATTTTGAAGCAAGTTTGAAAATTGTGCTTTCGACAGCTAAACCATTTCAAAGAGGCAATGTTAGCTGTCGAAAGCTCTGCTTTTGGCAGCTAACCCTACTATGTTTCAGATCTATAAGCCACTGAAAGCATAGACACAGGCAGAATGTTAGTATCTTTGCTCAAACTGAATGTTTTTGTTGCTAAATCATCTCAACAAGGTTCTAAATGAATTATAAAATTAAAAGGGATAGAGATCACTCTCTCTTTTATGTTTTGAAGTCGATACAAAGGAGATAAGGGTTGAAAAGTTTTTTCTATTTTTAATTAAAGATATGCCCATGTGTCATAACAGAATCTGGAGTAGCCTTGTCATCATTCAGAAGACTTATGCAGCTGTCGAAGACTTCAGATTTCGATAATGATTTGATTCCTTTTATATAGGATCTATTCCTATTGTTTTGTAACTAGTTTGATATTACTATTCTTAGTATAATTCAATCCTCTTTTATAGGATCTGAGTTCTTGATGTAAAGACTATAAAGTCTATTGTTTTGAAGGACTAAAGTTTTCGAGTCTGGAGAAAAACGATACTACTTCTGTAATAGACTTTTCTCATATATAATAC
>ML789946.1:211715-233749 GCA_009831015.1 Picea engelmannii
TCATTAGTATTGTCAGATTACCATCTTCTTTCTTTTCTGTACTTTGATTGATTGTTTTAATTCAAGTTTGTCTTAACTGCTAGTGGTTGTTATCTCACTTTGTCAGTTCATAAGCTTGATTTAATAATAATCTACACTATCCTTATTCAACCCATCACCCATCTGATCTAGTTGATAAGTATAGAATTCTTCACCCACAGCTCAGTCACTTATCTGATATTTAATTCTTGAAAGCCTTGTCTCATCTGGTTATGTATTTGATTGTTTTGATAGTAAGTCAGTTATATAGTATCCCATTTGATCCAATAAACATATAAAACCAAACACATTGTAAGTTACCAGGCTTCTTCAAGCTGCAACATGAGAAGGACTCCCGGAGTGATAACAAATTGGCATCGTTGCCGGGGAAGGAGATTGAAGCTCAACTTCCTTGGGAGACGACATAGATCCAGCTTTGATGATAGACAAAGTTTGGACATATTTTCGGTTGTAATCATCTATTTGGCGAGTCCATGAAGGACGGATTCAGTGGCGACTCCATTGTTCAGAAATTTGTTGATGACTCCACTGGTATGAAATGAACAAGAGGTATGCATTTTGCAATTTCTCAAATATTTCTAGTTATCCTCTAGTAGAGATGAATGGGAAAAAAGCCTTCCTAGATTTCGAGGAGAAGAGTGGGAAGTGCCAGCTGAACACTTGCTGGATTTTCATGACTTTATTCATCGGCTTGAAATTATACATGAGGATGTTCAAATTAAGCTTTTCAGTTTTTCATTAGAGGGAATTGCTCGTGATTGGTATCGGTCTCTTCCTATTGCCAGTATCAGCTCTTTGGCAGATTTTCATGTGTTTTGTAAAGACAAATTTCCAGTTGATCTTCTATATCCCGAATGTTTTCATGAATTCAATTTATTGAATAAAGAACTAAACATTCATGAAGATTTTGCTGCAGTAGAAGATACGTCTCATTATGATCGAGATATTGATGATCTTCAGGATGTTAACCATGCTGTAGATGCTTTTGACATTGTACTAAATGCATTTATTGTCTTAGATTGTCATGAAGATTAGATTGTTCCCTTCGAAAATTTTAAAGACGATGGGCAGATTGAAGGAACAACATGTAACAGTTTTGAATTTACAGCAGATACTAAGGGCAACCCTCAGTTTTCTGATTTGTAGATCAAGGGAAGTTGCAATAACCATGATGAACAGGATTTTCAGGGACTGTCTAATCTCCATCTAGAACATCAGGAAGATCCTCCTTCTCCTTATAAAGATGGTGTTTCAAATTATGATAAGGAACAAGGTGATATTTTTCCAAATTTGTTTCAAGATCCTATTGTTGATACTTCTATACAAGAATATTCATCTTTGTCATTAGGATCTTATCTTGATGCTCCTATATTCGACCAATACATTGATAAGGAAGAAGATTTTGAGATTTGTGAAGGCTTGTTGTCTACTAAAATTTCATCTAGTTCTTCTTTTCAGCGGAGAGATGATCTAAAATGTGGTCATGTTGTGATTGATGCTTGTTACGAATCTGTTGTTCAAAAGTCCAATGAAGATTTTTTTAGTTTTGATATATCCTGCAAATATATTTTTGCTGGAGAGGAAATTGTTTGCTATGATAAGCTAGTGTATCATCATGATGAATTAAAATTGCAAAGATATGGTGAAGATGATGAGCTGAAAAATTCAGATCAACAGTTCATCATGCATGGTTCTCCGACAGAGGTTGAGCAGTCCACATTCAACATTGAGATTAGTGAAGAAAAAGAGCAACAACATTTCTTTTAGTTGGAACAGTATCATGAAGAGGTATTTATTTGTGTCTTTCATGACCCTTTTGTTGATTTTATGGAATCCATGAGCAACATAAACATCACAATATTTTTGTCAGACGAAGGACAGTTCTGTCATCTTTTCAAATTATGTTTATGCATGCCATGTCTTCCATTATTTTTTGAGTCAAGATCAAGAACAAGTTTAGTAAATCAATTTCTGATATGGCTTCATTGGAAGCATGAGTTCACTTGATAAGAAGCAGTGCAGTTGGTTAGTGTAGGAGTAGGCAACAAAATAAGCTCTTCATACGAGTAGAAAGATCATGTTCAATTGTTGATTTCTTGAATAAATAGAGCAGGATACAGGCATGTTACATGTTTGCAGAGGATCAACTGTAAAGGCCAGATGACTCCATGCCCAATGCTAAAGGCGACTGGAACTACTAGGTTCTTGGAAACCTCGCAGGGAGGTATCCATCCCAACACAAGGCCTGCTAGGTTCTTGGAAACCTCATAGGGAGGTCTCCAACTGTAAAGGCTAGATGACTCCATGCCCAATGCTAAAGGCGACTGGAACTACTGGGTTCTTGGAAACCTCGCAGGGAGGTATCCATCCCAGTTGGAGCCAGATGTTATCTCCTCAAATGATTTTGTAAATTTTGAGGAATTCCATCCATTCTTGCTTAATTTGTCATCTTCCTTAGCCTTTTGATCGATGTTTTAATCTCCAAATTTTTCATTCATCTCCCATTGATCTCTCTTTCCCAGAAATCCTTTGTTCTTTTTCTCTTTACCTACAATACCAAAATGCAAAATAAATGATACCTAGCCTGTAACCCTAGCTCTATTGGCTTTAATATTGTCAAACAATAAAAATGCATTTTGTTGTAAAGTGGTGGGTGCTTGAAGTGTTCTAATCCTAAGCTAGTGTTATACTCCTAAACTATTTCCATTAAATGTCAATTCTATGAGTCTAGCACAAACCATATCACAAACCAACATATGCATATAGCCCAAGTCTTCACATAAAGCATATCAAAAGGTTGACTAGCCTAAGTCTAGTCTATCAACCAAGCCACGCAACATGCAACCCAGTGCAATTGCCAAGTTCCATAGTCGTCCACACCTCATCCATTTAATCATGTATATCGACATATCTAAAGGTTGTGAGGCTCAAACTTCCGATATATGTGGGTTTTTGTCCCTTAGCAAATATCAAAAAATAAAACGCAGACACTGAGTAAATGTCAAGTGCCACATGAATGTGCAGTTGTCATTTTGTGAGTATAGCTGTGTTTCTTGACTCTTTGACAATCAAAGGCATCGGATCGAAGACATCTAGTCACAAGGAAGAATCACAAAGCAAAGGGAATTTGCACTGAGCTTCAGATTTCATTTGCCTCTGCCAAATGTTTTTGTTGAGATTACAGGTGTCGAATTATGGTCAAGAGCTGCAAGGTTTGAAGGTATCGACCGAACTGCCAGAATCAAGGCATTATTGAAGAGATTGAGGTCTTACGCTGAGTTGACAAAGTCAAAGCTTTCTGTTCATCAACGCACAACTTGAAGTGACAATGGTAATTGTAGAGAGAAAGTTATAGGTGCCCGAGTGTAACACCCTGTTTCCCCCAGTTTGTAAAAATAACTATATTGGCCAAGAACTGTGGCAAACCCAAAAATGTGAATGTGTGATGTGAATGGACCTTGTGAAAAAGGTCGATGAATGTGAATAATATTATGAATATATATTGCAGGACTGCTGAGAGGGGATATGCTGAAAAAGAGACCACGATGGCTCAAGAAAGGTGGTGGAAGGCACCTGGAAAGTTGGCGTTAACTTCCACCGAAACCAATACTGTATTTGGACTTCACTGGCCTGGAGAACCAAGAGCGGCTCACTGGCCCCGAATTAAATGACTCGCTAGGATTGGTAGGTAAAGGGCTCCTCATGAGTAATGAGGGATGGGGGTGAACCGCCCATCCGTAGAGTCCTCAAACCTGACCACCGTGAGGAAAATCATGCCACACACAACCTCGCCAAACAGAGAAAACGCAGGAAGTGTGGGCGATCAGGGGGGCAGACGCGAAGGAAAGAGGAAGAGGAACTCTGGAAAAACACAGAGTGAGTGATAGCAGAGAAGAAGGAGAGTAACCTTCATTCTTGATCATTGGCAAACAGAGACACAGTCTCGCAACATCGTGGTCTCAGCTCGGGGGTGGCTAGTGGTAAATCCGTTGGGAGTCGTTGAGCCTACGGTTGGGTGGAAACGAGCACCCCTCTCAGTAGTTGCAATCACACCTGGTCTTATTTCTAATAAGTGTTTTACATCTTGCATCTTGAAATTTATATGTTGACATGTATGCTCACAGTCTGTACAGTTTTATGAGTGGTTTGAGTATAAGACTACCTGTGTAGTGTTTTGATTTAGAAATGGTGGTTGCATGCTTATAATGGAAAGACTACGTATGGCTTATGTTTTATGAATTGCTATTTATATGCTTACCGATCTAAGTCAGACTTCAAGTCTGCTCTCGGAAGATTGTTTCTGTGTTTGTCCTACCTGATGCCTTGGATAGATTTCCTCCCGAAGGCATCCTTTTGAGACCCCTCCCTTACCTTATAGAAGACCTTCCAGTCAGGTCTTCGAAACCTGGTGTAAATTACCTGAGGACCCAAAGAAGGATGTTAGAGGTTAAGTCTCATAACCTTGTACGAGGGAGAACGGTCCTCGTAGACCTCAACATTTCGGCGTTTCGGCACCCAGAGTATCTAGGTGCGAGTTTTCTTGCACTCGCGAGTCCCGAAAACCCGACCCGCGAAATCCCGAAACGGGAGTGTGTGGATAAGAATCGATTGACGGATGAGATCTCGTCGGAAGATCTGTGGTCATTCACGACCGTTAGATTGGAAGAATAAACGAGGGCATTACATGCCTTAACCCTTTTCCTTTATCTTCGTGAGTAGCAAAGAAATCGGGACCGTAGATCCCCAAGGTCTGTGGGAGCATCTGGATCGTTGGTTTTCCCACGTCCAGGGAGCAGTGGGAGAGTGCACAGTGTGGGACAGATCTGAGCCGTCAGATCTTAGTTAGAAAACCCGACAGTCGTTGGATCTGTCGAGAGTTGCACGAGGTTTAAACCCTCACGCATAGAGCAGCAGAGAGAAAGTCCCGAGAAGGAGTTCGCATCGGGATATCAGCATTCGAAAGTTTAGGAGTCTGGAGGACGAGAGTCCGAGCACTCGACATCAGAAATCGTGAAACTGCGAAAGAATCTGAGCCATCCGTCTACGGGAGGACACGTGTCGCGGAATCATCCATTTCGGAGATTCGGGCACCGAGAGTCAGAGAAGGAAGTCTCTTGACTTCACGAGTGGCAAAGTTGTGAAGAGATCAGGGCCGTCCATCTGAGGAGGATAGGTGGCAGAGATCGAAGGATCAGCGGAAGCGCCGAAGAGATCCAGGATTTGGATCTCGTGAACTTGGAGGTTCGCAAGGTGAAGACCCAAGAGTTGGGTGCTCCAAGTCGCGAAGTTGCGAAATAGCGAGGAGCGGAGACAGTCGTTGGATCCAGGTCGCGGGAGGACCGTTGGATCAGGAACCCCATCACATATCGCACATTCAAGGGTTCAGAGGTTGAGAGGACCTCGTCTCGACTGTAGAAGTCGTGAAGTGTCGGGAGCCGAGGCACAAGAGAAGGGACACATCGTAGGACTGCAAGGTGAGGCCCGCGTGGTTGACAGGCGGACATGCGTCATCTGGGGAGAAGGAGTCAACACTCCATTGACTTCTCGTGTCTTAGGGATTCACGAGATATGAGCACGGGAGCTCGACGCTACAACTCGCGAAGTGGTGAGTTGCGAGAAGTGTGAAAGGAGGGTCAACCCTCGCTGACTTCTAAGTTTCGGAGGTTCGCACGGGAAGAGCACGGAGGTTCAACCCTTCGACTTGCGAAGTCACGAGTTGCGACGGGAGATAATGTTTAGCCTAGCCGGTGGTCACGTGTGGAGGGTGCTGACAGAAGGGAGCTATACCCATTTCATGATCTCGGGTATCGCGAGATTGGAAAGGAGGAGTCGAGAGCTTCGACTCGCGAACTCGCAAGATGGCGAGTTGCGACAAGCGCCTTTGGGAATAGGCCTTGGTCATAGTGTTGTGGTCGCTTGGGAGTTGTGGAGATCGTGCCTAGTGCTGTTCGCACAGGGGAGCTTCCAAAAGGACCTATGGATCGATTGGAAGGATATTCCAACTGGGAATCAAAAGAAGTCGTTTCGGCTCATAAAAGAAATTGAACTATCCTTAAGACCGGGAGGTTGCACAGAGACTCTGTCGAGGCAAAGCTGGCGTTTGCAGCCTATGCCAAGCCCCGTAGGGTCTCGGGGATTATGTCCCTTGAGAAAAGGTGAAAAATCTATTACGTCGCAGCGGGTGTGTGACAAATTGGTATCAGAGCATGGTTATAACACTTGGCCTACTTGGGCTCATGAACGAGTTGTGTAGAAGCTCCGTTCGGAATACTCTTAAAAAGAGTAACCCCCTGTCTTAACCTTCCTAATCAAAAGATGAAGTTAAGAATGAAAAACCCCTATTGTGTGTGTGTACATGTGAAAATATGAATTATGTACTGGCTATAAATAAATATAAATATTGACTAACAACCAGAGTTTTTCCTTTTGCACACAAGCGGAAGATCAACTGCAAGAAATTATCAACGCATAGTATGGTGACTCACTAAGAAGTGGGAGAAGGCTCCCACAATAGAGACGAAGAGTCTGACGAAAGGAGGGCAGCAGGGACCCCTCCAGGTCTAGCCGAGACTGTGAGGAGCCTCATGGTCGAATTACAAAGCTGTAAGGCCGACAATGAAAAGATGATGAAAGAACAAGAAAAGCAAACAGAAATTAACGCAATTTTACTACAGAGTTTATCCAATCTACAAAGACAAATGCAGCATGAACCTGAAACTCAGAAACATGGTCATATCAGTGGTCACACTGAGAGGAGCACCTCAAAAAAGGTCCACCCCAGAGGTAAAGGACAAACGTCGGATGATTCCTCTGAGAAGGAAGCTGGCAATTCAGAGGGCTCTTCTAGCAGTAGAACCAGTTCCTATTCTCGAAAGAAACAGAAGAAGCAAAATCCTTCCAAAGGTTGAAAATTCAAAGAATTCAGAAAAGCCAAACCACCCTCCTTCAACGGTGAAATAAAGAAGGGAGAGGAAGCAGAGGCCTGGCTGCTTGGACTAAAGAAGTATTTCAGAGTCCATGACTTTTCAGAAAATATGAAGGCCTGAGTTGCCACCTTCAACTTGAACGGAAAGGCTTCCATTTAGTGGGAAGACCTTAAGAATGTGAAGGGGGTTCGTGAAGAGGACCTGTCTTGGGAACGGTTTGAAAAATACTTCCGAAAGAAGTATCTGTCAAAAAAATATTTCGGCGAAAAGACTAAAGAGTTTTATGAACTCAAACTGGGACAACTTACTATAGAAGAATATGTCAATAAATTCCTCGATTTGTTGAGGTATGTACCCTATATCAAGGCGGAAAAGGAAAAGGTGCAACGCTTCATCAGTGGACTACCTAAGGACTATAGTAATATAATTGAATTTGATGAGCCAAAGACTCTAGAAGGCACTATTCGAAAGGTGACCTATTGTCATGAATAGTTTGGGCATCGAGCAGAACCTCGCGAAGGATGGAAGCAGAAGAATAGTTCAAGATTTCAGAAAAGGGGAACTAAATCCCCAGGGTTTAAGAACTATAAGAAGAACCCAAGAATGAGCTTCCCAACCTGGAGTATGCACCAACAGAATTTTCCCTCCTTGAGCGGAAATAAAACTTCTGGACCCATATCAGTGAAGACTGATAACCCAAAGAGAGAACCTTTGAAATGTTGGGGTTGTGGAGAAGAACATCTCCTGAGAGACTATCCACACCGACAGCAGAATAGTCGGAGGATTCATAACATCCAGGAAACTACTACCGTCAATGATGTGGCCAAGAGTGTGCCACAAATTTATGCAGCCTTGGATAATAACCAAGCCGACCACCAAGCTTTAGTAGTGGAAATAGAAGGTATGATTTCCAACCATCTAGTGTCTGTTTTAATTGACCCCGGTTCAAATTTGAGTTATATAGCCCCTAAAGTTGTTGACAAGTGTAAACTACAACCACAAAAACATACCAAGCCATGGTTGGTACAGTTAGCCACTGGCACCAAAAGGAGGATAACAAAAGTCATACCAGCCCGCCAATTAATGTTGGGTGAATTCCCCACCCAAACAACCCTTAACTTATTACCCCTGGGATCGTATGATCTGTTGATTGGTATGGATTGGCTAGCCGCCCATAAAGTCAAATTGGACTGTTACCATAAAACCTTAGAATGTGTAAGTAAAGAAGGGAAAAAGATAACCCTTCAAGGGATCCGAAAACCTGTCTTAGTGAGACAAATACTAGCTATGAAAATGAGAAAGTAACGCCGAAAGGGATGTCCCCTATATGCAATATAGGTGTTGAAAACAATCGAAGGTGACAAACCAAGCCCTGACAATCACCCTATCCTGAGAGAATACAGAGATGTGTTTCTAGAAGAGGTACCGGGTTTACCTCCGAAAAGAGACATAGACTTCTCGATAGAACTTGCACCAGGAGCGGTGCCGGTGTCTAGGACACCCTACCAGATGAGCACACCCGAGTTAGTTGAACTCAAGATGCAATTAAAAGAAATAACAGATAAAGGCTATATTCGACCCAGCGTGTCTCTGTGGGGAGCACCAGTCCTGTTCGTGAAAAAGAAGGACAATACCCTTAGACTGTGTATAGATTATAGGCAACTCAATAAGGTAACCATAAACAACAAGTACCCCTTGCCCAGGATCGATGACATGTTCGATCAATTGGGGGGTGCGTCTATTTTCTCAAAGATTGATTTGAGGTCGGGATACCATCAAGTCCGAATCAAGGGTGAAGACATCCATAAAACTGCTTTCCGAACGAGGTATGGTCATTATGAGTTTGTGGTGGTGCCATTTGGGTTGACCAATGCCCCTGCCACTTTTATGTGCTTGATAAACAATGTACTCAGCAAGTTCCTAGACAAATTTGTGCTTGTCTTCATTGACGATATATTAATTTACTCCAAGAACAGAAAAGAGCATGAAGAGCATCTTAGACTTGTGTTGCAAGTGCTAAGAGAACATCAGCGCTATGCCAAATTCAGCAAATGTGAATTCTTCCAGAAGCAAATACATTACTTAGGCCATGTTCTCTCTGAAGAAGGAGTAGCGGTAGACCCTGGCAAAATCAAGTCTATCATGGAATGGCCTACCCCAAAGGATGTTTCAGACATCAGATCCTTTATGGGACTAGCAAGATACTATAGGATATTTATAAAAGGATTCTCCAAGATTGGTTGTCCAATCACTGCCCTCCAGAAGAAGGGGACAAAATTCCTGTGGACACAGAAATGTGAAGAAAGATTTCAAACCCTGAAACATCTACTGACCCGTGCGCCTGTGCTGAAGATTGTCGATCCAGAAGCTGACTTCCTCATGTGCACAGATGCCTGTAAGGAAGAGCTCGGAGGATTCCTTATGCAGGAAGGAAGTGTGATCTGCTATGAATCCCAAAAATTGAACGAGCATGAAGTCAACTATGTGACCCATGATCTAGAGCTGGCTGCCATAGTGCATGCCTTGAAAATGTGGAGGCATTGCCTCCTGGGAAGAAAATTTGTACTTATGACAGATCACTGTGGATTGCGATACCTGTTTGATCAACCAAAGCTCAATGCTAGACAAGCTAGGTGGATGGCCCTCCTTAGTGAGTTTGATTTCGAGATCAAACACATTAAAGGAAAGGAAAATAGGGTGGCCAATGCCCTTAGCAGAAGTATGAAAACAATTCACCTGGCAACGGTGAGCACTTGCAAGATAGATGTCAAGGAAAGAATCAGAAATGCACAAGAAACAGATCCCTTCGTCCAGACCGTCACCATGTACCTACAGCGAGAACCCGCTGGAGTAAAATATGAAGGCTACCAGATGACCGAAGGAGGTCTGCTCACTTACAGAAGCATATTTTATATCCCAGATTGTGACGACTTGAAGAGGTTCATACTGGATGAACTACATAAAAGACCCTACTCTGGACATCCAGGATACCAGAAGATGATCACGACCACTAGGAGACAATTCTATTGGCCTGGAATGAAGAAAGACATAGCCGAGTACTTAGCCAAATGCATAGAGTGCCAACAGGTTAAAGCAGAACATCAACACCCAGTAGGATTATTGCAACCTTTACCAATCCCAGAATGGAAATGGGAAACCATCTCCATGGATTTCATCATTGGATTACCAACCTCAAACAAACAGAATGACGCCATTATGGTGGTGGTGGATAAATTGAGCAAGTCTGCTCACTTCATCCCCATCAAGTCGACTTGCAAGGCAATAGACATCGCCCAGGTATTCATGAAGGAGATATTCAGACTGCATGGTATGCTGAAAGAGATCGTGTCTGACAGAGACATGAAATTTACTTCTAACTTTTGGAAATCACTGATGGCTAGCTTAGAGACCAAATTGTTGTTTAGCACCGCCTATCACCCTCAAACTGACGGACAAACAAAATGAGTGAACCAAATACTTGAAGACATGCTAAGAATGCATGTAATGCATCAACCCAGGAAGTGGGAAGACTACCTGCCATTGGTAGAATTCGCCTACAACAACGGCTACCAAGCATCCTTGAAGATGACTCCCTTCGAAGCCCTCTATGGTAGACCGTGTAACACTCCAGTCAGCTGGAGTAATCCCATAAACAAGATTTCTTTTGGACCCAACATGTTGAAAGAAATGGAACAACAGGTGACTCAGATAAAACAAAACCTGAAGGTCGCCCAGAACCGACAAAAAAGTTATGCCGACCAAAAGAGAACTCCAAGAGAGTTCAAAACGGGAGACCATGTATATCTCAGAGTTAGACCTTGGAAGAGTTCTCTGAAAATGGGAGCTTGTGCCAAGTTGGCACCTCGGTATTGTGGACCCTTTAAGGTTCTAGATAGAGTGGGACCTGTAGCCTATAGGCTAGCACTTCCTCCCACAATAAAAGCACATAATATTTTCCATGTTTCATTATTGAAGAAATATGTACATGATGTTAATCATATAATTGACTGGTCTGTGATCCAGGTGGAACCGGAGGGAGAATTTCTACCAGAACCCCAATGCATACTGGACAGAAAGGAAACCCCACTTTGGAACCGAACCATTGCACATGTCAAGGTGCAGTGGAGACATTTTGGCCCAGATGAGGCTACATGGGAAATGGAGGATGCCATGAGACAGGCATATCCGATTTTGTTTACTTCTGTACATGCATGTCATGTTGATAGATAAGAACATCGAGGACGATGTTCCTTTAAGGGGGAGGGAATTGTAACACCTTGTTTCCCCCAGCTTGTAAAAATAACTATATTGGCCAAGAACTGTGGAAAACCCAAAAATGTGAATGTGTGATGTGAATGGACCTTGTGAAAAAGGTCGATGAATGTGAATAATATTATGAATATATATTGCAGGACTGCTGAGAGGGGATATGCTGAAAAAGAGACCATGATGGTTGAAGAAAGGTGGTGGAAGGCACCTGGAAAGGTGGCGTTAACTTCCATCGAAACCAATACCGTATTTGGACTTCACTGGCCTGCAGAACCAAGAGTGGCTCGTTGGCCCCAAATTAAATGACTCGTCAGGATTGGTAGGTAAAGGGATCCTCATGAGTAATGAGGGATGGGGGTGAACTGCCCATCTGTAGAGTCCTCAGACCTGACCACTGCAAGGAAAATCGTGCCACACGCAACCTCGCCGAACAAAGAAAAGGCAGGAAGTGTGGGCGATCAGGGAGGCAGACGCGAGGGAAAGAGGAAGAGGAACTCTTGAAAAACACAGAGTGAGTGATAGTAGAGAAGAAGGAGAGTAACCTTCGTTCTCGATCACTGGCAAACAAAGACACAGTCTCGCAACATCGTGGTCTCAGCTCGGGGGTGGCTAGTGGTAAATCCGTTGGGAGTCGTTGAGCCTACAGTTGGGTGGAAACGAGCACCCCTCTCAGTAGTTGCAATCACACCTGGTGTTATTCCTAATAAGTGTTTTACATCTTGCATCTTGAAATTTATATGCTGACATGTATGCTCACAGTCTGTGCAGTTTTATGAGTGGTTTGAGTATAAGACTGCCTGCGTAGTGTTTTGATTTAGAAATGGTGGTTGCATGCTTATAATGGAAAGACTACGTATGGCTTATGTTTTACGAATTGTTATTTATATGCTTACCGATCTAAGTCAGACTTCAAGTCTTCTTTCGGGAGATTGTTCCTGTGTTTGTCCTACCTGATGCCTTGGATAGATTTTCTATCGAAGGCATCCTTTTGAGACCCCTCCCTTACCTTATAGAAGACCTTCCAGTCTGGTCTTCAAAACCTGGTGTAAATTACCTGAGGACCCGAAGAAGGATGTTAGAGGTTAAGTCTCATAACCTTGTACGAGGGAGAATGGTCCTCGTAGACCTCAACATTTCGACGTTTCGGCACCCGGAGTATCTAGGTGCGAGTTTTCTTGGACTCGCGAATCCTGAAACCCCGACCCGCAAAATCCTGAAACAGGAGCGTGTGGATAAGAATCGATTGACGGACGAGATCCCGTTGGAAGATCTGTGGTCATTCACGACCGTTAGATTGGAAGAAGAAATGAGGGCGTTACATGCCTTAACCCTTTTCCTTTATCTTCATGAGTAGCGAAGAAATCGAGACCGTAGATCCCCAAGGTCTGTGGGAGCATCTAGACCGTTGGTTTTCCCACGTCAAGGGAGCAATGGGAGAGTGCACAGCGTGGGATAGATTTGAGCCATCGGATCTTAGTTAGAAAACCCGACAGCCGTTGGATCTGTCGAGAGTTGCACGAGGTTTAAACCCGCACGCATAGAGCAACAGAGCGAAAGTCCTGAGAAGGAGTTCGCATCGGGATATCGGCATTGGGGAGTTCGGGAGTCTGGAGGACGAGAGTCCAGGCACTCGACATTAGAAATCGCAAAACTGCGAAAGAATCTGAGCCGTCCATCTGCGGGAGGACGTGTGTCGCGGAATCGTCCATTTCGGAGATTCGAGCACCGAGAGTCAGAGAAGGAAGTCTCTTGACTTCACGAGCGACGAAGTGGCGAAGAGATCAGGGTCGTCCATCTGAGGAGGACAGCTGGCAGAGATCGAAGGATCGGCAGAAGCGCCGAAGAGATCCAAGATTCGGATCTCGCGAACTCAGAGGTTCGCAAGGTGAAGACCCAAGAGTTGGGTGCTCCAAGTCACGAAGTTGCGAAATAGTGAGGAGCGGAGACAGCCGTTGGATCCAGGTTGCAAGAGGACCGTTGGATCAGGAACCCCATCACATATCGCACATTCGGGGGTTCGGAGGTTGAGAGGACCTCGTCTTGACTGCAAAAGTCGTGAAGTGCCGAGAGCCGAGGCACAAGAGAAGGGACATGTGGCAGGACCACAAGGTGGGGCCCGCGTGGTTGACAGGCAGACACGCGTCGTCTGGGGAGAAGGAGTCAACACTATGTTGACTTCTCGTGTCTCGGGGATTCGCAAGATATGAGTACGGGAGCTCGAAGCTACAACTCGCGAAGTGGCGAGTTGCGAGAAGTGTGAAAGGAAGGTTAACCCTCGCTGACTTCCAAGTTTCGAAGGTTCGCACGGGAAGAGCACGGAGGTTCAACCCTTCGACTTGCGAAGTCGCGAGTTGCGACGGAAGCTAATGTTTAGCCTAGCCGGTGGTCACGCGTGGAGGGTGCTAACAGAAGGGAGCTATACCCATTTCGTGATCTCGAGTATCGCGAGATTGGAAAGGAGGAGTCAAGAGCTTCGACTCGTGAACTCGCGAGATGGCGAGTTGCGACAAGCGCCTTTGGGAATAGGCCTTGGTCATAGCGCTGTGGTCACTTGGGAGTTGCGGAGCTCACGCCTAGTGCTGTTCGCACAGGGGAGCTTCCAAAAGGACCCGTGGATCGATTGGAAGGAGATTCCAGCTGGGAATCAAAAGAAGTTGTTTCGGCTCACAAAAGAAACTGAACTATCCTTAAGACCAGGAGGTTGCACAGAGACTTTGTCGAGGCAGAGGTGGCGTTTGCAGCCTATGCCAAGCCCCATAGGGTCTCGGGGATTCTGTCCCTCGAGAAAAGGCGAAAAATCTATTACGCCGCAGCGGGTGTGTGACACCGAGATTGCAGGTGCCACAAGTATTGAAGTTATTGACATGTGTTTTTAGGTTTTGAGGCAGATGCTTTTTCTGAGGAATATCAATAACGCAGAAGTAAAAATGCAAGAGGTTGAAGACCTTTGATTTTACCTCAACAAAAGGTTTACTGCACGTTTGGTGAATACCATAGTGAAGAGAAAGCTTCCTGTTATGGGAGGTTGGAAATGTTGCAGAGATTCTTGATAAGGCAGGTAAGCAATGCAACTCAAATACCAAACAGGATGTGGATTGGACTTCTATGAGAGTATGGTTGAACACGCCTTTGGGTTTGTCAATAGAGCAAGAAATTTACAAATCTAGCAATGTTTTGACAAGTTATTATCAGATTGTAAGGTTGAAGCTAGAGAGGTCTATATTTGTTTCTATTTTACAAGGAGCTCATGGATTAGCCATCTTTACAGTTGCAAAAGCTGGCATAGGCATTACTTACAAACTAGGGACTGGGGTATGAGATGCTGCATCAAATGAAGTCATATATTCTTCAGACTTTGACATATACACAAAAGTCCAGAATTGAAAGGTGCACAGAAAGAATGCAGGAGTTTAGATATGCATAAGTATTTGACTACATGGCTTCTAGAGCAATTTGCTTTCATCCGAAGCATGGGGCATAATAGAGGCTGGGAGGAAAAGGCATCAGAACCTTGATCAGGAGAGTAAAAGATTGAAGGATTTTTGCATTTAGCAATTTTGAAGCAAGTTTGAAAACTGTGCTTTCGACAGCTAAAACCATTTCAAAGAGGCAATGTTAGTTGTCGAAAGCTCCACTTTCGGCAACTAACCCTACTATGTTTTAGATCTATAAGCCACCGAAAGCACAAACATAGGCAGAATGTTAGTATCTTTGCTCAAACCGAATGTTTTTGCTGCTAAATCATCTTAGCAAGGTTCTAAATGAATTATAAATTAAAAGGGATAGAGATCACTCTCTCTTTTAAGTTTTGAAGTCGATACAAAGGAGATAAGGGTTGAAAAGTTTTTTCTATTTTTAGTTAAAGATATTCCCATGTGTCATAACAGAATCTGGAGTAGCCTTGTCATCATTCAGAAGACTTATGCAGCTGTCGAAGACTTCATATTTCGATAATGATTTGATTCCTTTTATATAAGATCTATTCCTATTGTTTTGTAACCAGTTTGATATTACTATTCTTAGTATAATTTGATCCTCTTTTATAGGATCCGAGTTCTTGATGTAAAGACTATAAAGTCTATTGTTTTGAAGAACTAAAGTTTTCGAGTCTGGAGAAAAATGATACTACTTCTGTAATAGACTTTTCTCATATATAATACAAAAGCACATGTTCCTTTCATTATTATTGTCAGATTACCATCTTCTTTCTTTTCTGTACTTTGATTGATTGTTTTAATTCAAGTTTGTCTTAACTGCTAGTGACTATTATCTCACTTTGTCAGTTCATAAGCTCGATTTAATAATAATATACACTATCCTTATTCAACCCATCACCCATCTGATCTGGTTGATAAGTATAGAATTATTCACCCACAATTCAGTCACTTATATGATATTTAATTTTTGAAAGCCTTGTCTCATTTGGTTATGTATTTGACTGTCTTGATAGTAAGTCAGTTATCTAGTATCCCATTTGATCCAATAAACATATAAAACCAAACACATTGTAAGTTACCAGGCTTCTTCAAGCTACAACCTGAGAAGGACTCCTGGAGTGATAACACCATTTAAAATAAAACAAGAAACATGCAACAAAATTAAAGTTCATGCAACAATCAAGATTCATATTAACAATTACAGGCTCACACATAACTCAAGAAAACATGAATTAATCATATGCTCATGCAAGATACAACATTATAAAGTAATCAACACAACATAAACCATAAACACAAGAATAGAGAAAACTTGTCTTCCTAAAAGATTCACACTGACTGGCTACAGACGTCGGACATTCCACCCAACCCTAGGTTTTGTTGCACATTAACCCTCTACAACAAGTCACCCCCAAGATGAGGATATGAATCCAAAAGGATGAGTGCCTATGCCAACTCTAAAACATGCACACTAGTCAACGAACAAACTCTCACAGTCTGTTCAATCACACAACAAATCCCAACTTACCAACTCTCTTTCCCCCTCAACCTACACAACCCAAAGAAAGGAAGCACCTTCTCTGTAACACAGTCCCTCAGTCTATTCCACTTCTTTCCGGGACTCCAATGCTATTGGCTAGGAAATCTCAATGTTGGAAGTTTTAGGGATTTTAAGTTGTGAACAATTCTTACTCAACTGCCATCATTCTTATGTACACATGCATTAATTTCTCGCTGCAATAACCGATGGATACCTACAACCAACTAGCAATGTCTCTCTACCTCCAACATTTCATTCCCATGCCAAAACCAAGAACAAGAATGAGCAATAATGAATGAGGAATGAGTGAGGACCCCCCAAACAACTAAAATCATGGTTTATATATTTACATGCAATAATGCACCACATGGCTTCCCCAAGAAGCTCATGTAACCACCTTCCCAACTAATTCCAAGATGGGTTTTAATAAAATATAATAATTGACTTAGCCCCTTTATGCCCCTCACTTATGGAATCATATCCCCCTATAACTCTGTCCTTGTTTTTTCGTAACTAGTGATGTGTTTTTATTATTAATGTTCAATGGTATTATATTGCTAGGCTCTCTAACCTTTCATCATATAAACAAAAATACATTGATAATCTTGAGAATCAAAACCAGGGTATTACATTCTTTCCCTACAATGTAAAGGCAAAGAAAGGACAATATGGACTTATTGTCAATTAGACATTTATTGTGTGTTCAAACGTGCATTTCCAACCCTCATATTGTTTGTATGTTGTCATCTCTGTTTTTTGCACATTCATCACATATTTTCCATAATGTAGTGGTCAATGTGCAATCTTGTTTTGTCATATATGAGTTGTAAGATGTTGTCGCAACATAGGCATCTAAGATATACCAAGCATCCGTGTTTGCATTCCATAGCTAACACACTTTTTTTGCAAATACATTTATCCACATATTTGTTTGGTGTCTCTTCAAGAGAAGAGTAGTTCATTGACAATAAGTTTGTAGAAAAAATATGTTACGCTATTGTCTTATTGGTTTTTTCGTAAAAGAGTGAAAACTTGGTTTGCTTTTTTCTCCATACTCTGGTTGTTGCTTTGCAATGGTTCTAGTGTCAAAGTTATATCCATTGGTGACAAGGGGAAACCAAATTTCACAAATTGATTTGTGATGTTGCCTACATCATCTAGTATGGGGATGCGTTTGAATCATCATAACATTGTCATTGAGAAATGTTGAGTCCCTAAAAATGTACTTGTCAACAAATTATTCTATCTCTCTATTTAACACATGGCCCAAAACAGGTGCATTTTGAACCCATAGAAGTCCATGTTCATGTTCATTGCCCCCATTATGGAAGTAAACAATGAATAAGTAATCAATGACATCTCCATATGATTGACTATTTTGTAAAAGCAATTTCAAAGCAGTTAATCTATGTTTGTAATAGTAACAATGGGTGATAGGATGCTTTCTAATCATTGAGTCAATGCTCTCCTCATCAATATTTTCCTTAACTTTTGTTCAATGTTTAGAAGCCAAGCATTCCAATGCTTTGCATAATGGTTCCCAATGATGTTCGACATTAGCAAGTGTTAAAAAAAATGTCGGAGGGCCAAGTTGTCTTATCATGGCAAATGCATCCATATGCAAAGTTTTAGGAGAAATATTTATGCGTTTCAGAGATCGGTTTGCAATTGAGGATTTCAATATTTTGTCTCGATTGTGTTTTCTCTTCACATCTTTGGCAAGCAATTTTCTTCCTTTTAATTCACCATTAGTATCGACACCAAGCACAACTAGAAACTTAATGATGTATAATAATTCAAATTGCTTTGAAGAAAATGTTTGTAATATGAGTTGAGAAGACATCTTCTTTGCACAAGAGCTCCCTTCATGCTATTCTCTAGTAGGCAGTGTCCGATGATACCCTTTGGGTGGTCCTAACCATAAAATAATGATGGGAAGTTCATCTCCTTAGTGAACTTGTCTTGACAGAATTCCAATGGCTTGAGGTCTTCACATAGGGTGATTTGCAAGACTTTGTTAGACATATCATCTATCAATCATGTTTGCATGAAACCATGCACAACTAATTCTGTTATAGTTTTTGCCCCTGTCTCTGGTCCTTTTTCAATAGCATAATCAAATTCAAAGCTTATTATGTCCTCTAGAACAAGATGACTTCTATTTGTTGATAATAAATTCGCATTCCCTGTCAATCACAACACTTTCGATTTATAAAGCTGTTTGCCACACAAATTTTTTAGTGTAGCGATGACATCCATTGGTCTAATATTTCTTGACAAGTGTCAAATCTTATTATAGTTTCCTTTTTAACATTATTGCCAGTCATAGTTTCAAAAAAGCTTTATGGAAACACTTATTGTATACTCGTCACACATATTTACAATTGCTTTATTTAAGCCAAACTATGCATTTTTTTAGCCAAGCTACCTTATTTTTAATAATTCCATTTTCAACAAGATTTGCCTATCGACATACCTACCGCAATAATTTTTTTTATTATAAAACAACTAGGTGAGAGGCGGCCTGAATCCATGATAATGAGTTCTGTAACATATGCCACTTGGATCTGTGCCCATTTGCGCTCATAACTGATGGCTTGAATGCTCTTACCTCTACCCATACCTATGATTCTTCCATTGATGCCTATGCTTATGCAGTATAAACTTCAAAAGCTCACGAGTCAATTGATTAAACAACTGCTGGTAGCGATGTTGCTTCTATTGGATCAATAGCTTAAACCTATGCCTTTGCCTCTCCTTCTACTATATACTGATACGATATACAATCATTATTGCAAAGATTGTAAGGTACATCGCATCTCTGTAATGTATATTGATATAATATAAAATCATTATTGCATAGATTGCAAGTTAGGTTTGCATTGATTTCTCGTCGTCGACTCGACAACAATGGATTGAATTGAATAGCCAATCAAATCCCAAAAAACTACTTTTAAGTAATTAAAAAAAATCAATTTGTAATATAACACTTTCGAAAAAGCTCACAAATTTTTGATCCAAACTCAAATATTAAATATCAAAAACATATCAAATACTATATACCACCAAGAATGCTTGTTTTTTCAAATATTTTTTTTCCCAAAACAAGTGTAGGCCTTTGGGTCAAACACACACTCGCTAATATGAAAACACAGTTTTTTTTATGTTAAACAATGGGAAAATCCAATTTCTATATTGCAAAAATTATGATTAATAAAAATAACCACACAACGTCAGAAAACATTGAGAGATTTTGGTGTTGTAGGGGCATTGTACGGATAACATTAATAGCCAACCCGATTACAATCACGGACAACAAAGAAACCATTCAACTCAATGTCAGAGCCCACCATCAGATTTCAACCCTTCCCTTGACTCAATTCGAATCAACCATACACAATTTTTTTTGTCTTTTTGAAAAACATATACAATCTTATCTATAGAATGTAACTCGGTATAACACAGACTCCCTACAGAGAAAATGGCCCCTTAATATCCAAATCTGCTTCACTCCGGTGGCCAAGACATACTCTTCTTACCTCTTAGCAGAGCCATGGCAGGCACCTGTCTCTTAGCTCACTCAATTCTCACTGTAACCACATCAAAAACCGACCCAAATTCTCTCGCTTCCCTCTCAAAACCACCCCGCCAAACCTCCCCAACTGCACGGACATTGCGGATTCCTTCACTCGGGTTTTCTCAAAACACCGAAATTCCAATTGGGTACCTTTCAGGACGGCGAATTCCAACTCCTATTCCTCCAACAAGGGTGATTTCCGAAGATGGTACGGCAGTAGAGGAAGAGCAGGGGAAGGTTTTAGTAGGCTGCAAGGCCTGTGGAAGGCCAGAGATTGAGAGAGGCTGCAATGGAGAAGGGAGGATTCAAGGCGGTATTGGGACCATCCCTGGTTTTCAATGGTGGCCCATCAAGGTCTTTAGGCCTTGTCCTGGTTTTGTTGCCTCTGGTGGGCGGTATAGGAGGCGTGGGCAGAGTATGGACGAGGTTGCATTTGGCAGGGACAAGGAGCAGGGTTTTTAATATCAAAGAGGCTTTAAACGACTTTAGTGTAAGATATGCCATTCATCTTCAGTTTCTGTAATAGACCCATCACAAATTAAATGTAATGCTGTTCTCTTGTATTTGTTCTGTTCCATTCGAGAGGAAATCTCTGTCTTTTACTCTATATCTTTTAGCCGGAGAAAGAAATTATATCATACTAATCCAAAAAAAATTACATGCGGGCAGAAATTGCTCACTTCGGAAACATAGTTTACTAAGTAAAAGTTGCTCGTCTCTCCAGAGCGCGCCCTTACCCGGAGACCACGTTATATATATATATATATATCGCTGGCAGAGGCCTGCTAAGGCTGGAAATTGTTGTCTGTGAGCTGCTACTGTAATTTAAGCTTTTGTCCTTCAGTATTTAATTGCAGGTTGTTCCATGAAAGGCTTATCTGCACTGAATTGTGAACCCAACGATGTTATAGTTTTGAATTTCATGAAAATCATGAACAATGGAGGATTTGTCCTAGCTGGTTTTACTTTTACAGTTATTGAGTGGCATTTACAACCACGAGAATATGCATTTATCATGATTCATGTTATGCACATACCACAGGTTCCTTCAGTCGTTGCTATGGGATGAAAACATGGTCAAAAGAAGGAAATTTTCTTTACAGCCGGCCTGCGAAAAGTTATGGATATGTGTTGAACTGATGATAGGCATCAAACCTGCACTGCACATGCGTTTCATGCAATATTGTTTTTTTGCCTTTGTTTTATTGCAATAGATCGAAAATTTTATCCCACATTTACACTCTGCTCCACTTGCTCTTTACAGCTGTGTTTTGCAAAGTATTTAGGGCTTGGGAACAGTTGGCAGGGCTGGAACTTGGCAGGCACCCCTCATATCGTTATGTGACGGTTTAGCAGTCAGCAATGCTTTAGCGGTAGAGAGGATATGCTGCAGGATGAGAGTGGAACCACAGGCTGATTTGAGAGGCGCCGATGGCTGCCCTTTAATGATGCCTTTGTGGGATGAGGGTCCTGACTTTCTTCACACTCGGATTTATTCACTCAAACATTTAGCATTTTACTTGCAAGCTATCAATTTCTATTTTATAAACACATAAGACATAAAGGATATAAGTTCTAATTTATAAACACACAATACATACAGGTATAAGTAAATTTGATGGCCTAAAAAAAATTCAATTGTTAACAAAATGTCCGTGGAAGTTTTAGCTGTCAAATACTCAAAAATCCAAAACTATGTCTTATGAGACACCAAATTCCAGGGCTAGTGGACGAATCCAAAAATACATTCCTATGAGACACCAAATTCTAGGGCTGGGTGGATGAGTTTCGTGGGTGATGGCTGAAGAGACCTCTCGTATTTCAGGGGCAGTATAATATAGGATACATCATCATATCATATAACATGATTTGAAAGTTTTATATGGCAGGATTTCAAATTTATATAATCTTAGGTACATCATATATGATAGAATTTTTTCTTTTTTAAAAAGAGCGAGCCACGTGGCACTAATTGGGCTTAAATAGCTTGTGCTCGGTCTTCTTCTTCAATGATTTAGAACAGTTCTTTGGCATCATTGATGCAATTACCACATTAGATATCATTGTCAAACTCCATTGATTCATCAAAGATGCTTAGTGGCACCCCAACAAATCCCTGCTACAACTTTTCAGCCTTGTCGTCTTCTATCTATGTGGCATCCTTTGGATCAAATCACATCAAGTCTCTAGTCTTCTAAGATACTTGGGTATTTCTTGATATTGAAGATGTAAGGCTTCATGTATTG
>ML789947.1:0-26515 GCA_009831015.1 Picea engelmannii
CTATGTTAATTGAATGAATTTGTACCTTTGACTTTGTCATTAAATTAGAAGATGAAAAATGTGGCATGCAATGCCAAGACATGTCTCATATGGATGAAAATGAATGTTTGATAGATTTTACAAAGTTTCATTTTTCTAATTTTTGACATTGCCTAGAACTTTGAAGTCCCACACATTATTACCTTGATATCTAGGAAGCATTATATTTTTAATAAATAGCATAAATCCATCTTAATCATTGAGCATTATATGTTTGATTGAATAGATTTCGCCACCATTAGATTCCTTTTGTAAGGGAATTTTGAAAATTTATGTCAATAGAGTCCATGTGTTGATTTTTGTTTGGGGAGTTTTTATACATTTTCTCCCATGTAAGTTGTTACTACGCTACTTGTGATTGTTGGGATGTTAGTTTAAGGTGGAAAATAAGGGTCTTAGGTCTAAATCCTTTTAATGATTGGGATAATTGTGAGTACTAAGCATGTTCTAGGTGATGAGAGATAAATTATTTATCCTTTTATGTCAGTTGGAAAAATAATTATAGGTGATGCTATTGTTGTGGGTCTAATATAAGTTTTATACTTGTGATTGGCAAGTGATAATAGCAGTTTTCAATGCAAGAGTTTCTATGAGCATATTCTAGCAATGTATTTATTTGGTTAAAGAAATAATAGGAAAGTAAATCTTTAAGCTCCAACTGAACTAAAAACAAACAATTGACCACTTCAATTTCATTTAAGCAGGTGGGTAAATTGAACCCAAGACCTAATTCAATCATATTATTTTTAAGTTTCTTAAATTTTACATGGAATACTAGGTAGAAATGAATGCAAAAGTAACATATATCTATATCTATATCTATATATATATATATATTGAAAATAACCAAAATTGAAGCTACTCACAAATGAACTATAGATCAGATCGTACTGTAACAACCTTAGTTAAATAGTTGCTTAAGGTTTATCAAGTATAGTTAATTAAATAATTCACTGTCCTAATGTGTATTAGTTAAATAATGATTATTTATTAATAATATTAATTAATTAATTAATTATTGTTTAATATATGTTGATTAATTGGTTAATTAATTAATTAACACATTTAATGTTTGGGTAACGAATTAAAGGCTTAATAACTTTTAATTTATTATTAGAAAACTTTACGTATGCAGGGATAAAACATTGAATGGAGGGATAGGGTATTGAATGGAGGGATAAGGTATTAAATGGAGGGATAGGGTATTGAATGGAGGGATAAGGTATTAAATGGAGGGATAAGGTGGGTGGCATTAAAGGAAGGTAGGAGGCGGTGAATGGAAGGGGGATATGAGGGGGTAGAGGCATTCGGGAGAGGGACTTTTGGAAACTTTGGGGAAAGGAAGCTTTTCTAAGATTAAGGAATGTGTTTTCTGGCTTGTATTTTTCTGGTTTGGTTTGGAGTTTGGGTGGACTGTTACAGGGGTGCATCGGTTGCTCGGAGTTTTGGGCTCGAGGGCCAGGAATCCTCACAGAATCCTGGAGCTAGGGAGTTGGATAGGCTCTGTTCCTAGCTAGCAAGGAGGAAAGATTCGGTTTTGGGCAGAGTTTGGGCAGAGCAGCAGCGAGGATATACGGAGATTGGAGAGATAACATCAGAAAAAGGTATGTATTTTCATGATTACGTGTTAGGTGGTTATCATTAAGTTGTTGAATATGCTGTGTTATGTGGTTGTTATGTAATTTATTTTCATGTTGTTAATGAATTTAATTTCTGCTGAATAAATTATGGTTATATGCTGAAGATTAAATTGTACAGGATAATTTTCTCTATTCTCTATTTAACTTGTGTTTTATAAGGCTCTATGGGGAAGAGACCTTACACATGGTATCAGAGCACTAGTTTAAAATCTGGGGCCAAGGGCCTACCCACCTACTCAAAATTGACCCAGAAATAAATGAGAAAACCTTAGAAATTGTTGTAATTTTGAAGGAGGCATGTTCACCTTAGAACCTGTAAGAAGCCTCGCCTATAGGTAAGAAGCCACAATTTTTATTTTAGAAATAACTTTTTCTTCTAAAATAGAAATCTTCTAAAAATAGCTTTTTCTTCTAAAACAAAAATTGTTAATGAGTAATAATATAATGAAATCCTAAGTGGTACCATAATGACCTACGTTGTGAACAAAGAACTTGAGTCAAATGATTCTGGAAATTACCTTTACAAGTCTCTGGAAACGCAGAAGAAGTTATAAGAAAATGCACCCAAATTGAAAATGTGCAACTGTGAAAAATCTAGGCCATTTACCATGAAATTCTTCAAAATATTAGTCCGAACCCTAGCTCTGGCCTTCTTCTTCGGGGGTTTTGCGGGGTTATGCGCTTATTGTTATCTGTTCTTCCGTCCGATTTTTCGGACAGATGGCACAAACTGGTTCATGAAAAGGAACATGAGAATGAGGATGGTGTTATTCGGAAAGATTCGAATGCGGGGATGATTATTTATACATATATGATCAATGAAAGATTGTCGATAACTCTTTGCTTAAGGAAAGAGTTTCTTCACTGTACATCGCGAGAATCGAACCCATCACTCTGAGATTCTCCTGTGCACTGTGTTCCCACACCCTTAGTAAATTCGTGGGTCCCTCAATACCCCATTTTTCTGTGAGCTGGGCACATTCTAGGTGATTAGAAGGGCAATTCTTGTTGGAGAACTGAATCCCTCATCTCTGGGCAGTACTATCTTAACCTGCAGCAACCATGATTAGAACTTATAAAAAATAAATAAATAAATCGCATATATTTTATTTCATTACACAAGTTAGCACATTTAATTAGGTACATGCTTGGGAGTAATTATTGACATGAAGAGCCACAAAGAACCAGTATCGGTACATGTAATCTAGCTATTTCATGACCTAAATGGCAACAACCGCATTTACGACATTGGCATTGCCCATAATTTATCAAACCCATTGTATGAATTTATGTTTTCTGTAATGGATGGGCTCCCCTTTACGATTTCTATCATGGATGGGCTCTCAAATTTCCTGCCATCCAAGGTGTAAATCAGGCCATTCAGGTCTTAATTCATTAGCCATAAATTAATCCTGGTGTTGTTCCTGAGTTTATGTTTTAAGGCTATAAAACATACCATCAAGGCATCCATAAATGATTTAAAGAAAATATTTGGAATTAAGGGATTAAAGAAAGATCAGAACAAATTCAGTTTCTCAACTATCTCTGTCTTGCTTCCTGTTGCTCTTGTATGCTAATGTCTCGCTCAATCGTAGCCCATGATCATTCTAACTCATCCCTATTAGTCGTTGTTTGTAAATAGTATTAAATAAACTTAGGGCAATGTTGGTTTGATCCTGAAGGCCCGGTTCTATGTTAGGTTGTCTGCTACTAGGGACAATCATGGATGATAATTTTTTAAAGGTTTATAAATAGGTTTTTAATCAATTGGTTACTTCAGATTTCCAGAGATGTGATCAATGAAAACAATTTTAAAATCTAAATCAGTAATGTAAAAACACATTCAAGGCCGTTTCCTGGTTTTGTAACAATTTTGAAATTATAAACAACAAAACACAATACAGAGAAATATAAGTCTTTTATCAAGAAAGAATCTTACATTTCTATGGACGATGATAAAGAAAAACAAGGTTTCTAACAGAGTTAAATATTAAGGAACAGAAGGTTTCACAGGTCTTAAAATTACTAAAGCAATTTCAGAGGAAAGACTATAACACGTTCAACATCCAAACCAATCTGAAATAATAAACAACGATGTATATAATTTCAAATCGATTACTTGTTAGAAAAACATTTAAAAGGAAAATTTAACAAAACATGATAAACAGGGGAAGACATATAGTTACAAAGTTGAAGGATCTAGAATCTCGTTTGCGATTTATATTCCGATGAACTTCAAAACTGAAATTACAAAAATGGCTATCTCCAAAATTTCTGAAGCCATTTCTCAGCCTCTTGAAATTATATTTATACCTTTTCTTCAAAGTTTCACTTTGGTAACTAACCAACTCCCTAATATTACGGTTACATAAAATAATGTCAACCGTTTACAATTTTCTTTTAAAATTCTAATAAAAATATTTAAAAAATCTTTAAGTTTGCATTGACGAACTTTCTTTCCCTTTTTCAACGCAATGAACACATTTTCCCAAAAAATTTACTAAGATCCTGGGATCCTCGGGTATCTCATTTTCTTCAAATGAGAAAAATCTCCTCTGTAATTTGGGCAACCGATTTTCTATCATACTTTCTGTGAATTTAACTATTTTCAACTTTAAACTCGAAGTCACCATCCACTTGTTAATCTCTGTGATGTTGATCAATTTGATGTCCGCAATTTCTGCTTTCTTTTCCTCGAGCTCTTCTCTAAATCTCAATTGATGCTTGGCTATATTGACTTCACCTAACAACTCAGAAAAACCATCTGTTTCGATATTCAATGAATCTTTTTCAACGAGATCAAAGATTCCTTGGCAATCTTCGTTAACTTCTTTTTTGATTCTTTTATATTCAGCCAATTTTGATTCCCAGACTTTTATCATTATATCCCCTTTTACCTGTTCAGAAATAGATAATTTCTGATTTTTTCCAATTTCTTCTTTTAATGAGGAAGCCACTGCTTTCTGAAAAGTAGTCCTTGCTGTCTTCGCTTCTCTTTCTTTCTGGAAAACATTTTCCATGGACTTATTTGATTCTTGAAAATAATTCTGGATTATTTCTAGATTACAGAATACTTTTTGTTGTTCCTCCTCTATTCTTGCATATATCTCTGATTCCTGCATCCTGAAATGTTCAAGTTCAACTACCTGGTTAGTAATAAAATTAATCTTATCATGCAACTGTTTATTTTCTTCTCCTAGCTTTTGAACTTGTTCCTGTGTGACCTGTATTAGATGTTTTGCCTCATCTAAATCTTTATTTAATTTTTGGATTTCTTGCATATCTTTGAGTCTAKCTTGTTYTAGACCCTTCTGTATTCCCCAACMAATATTTMTTTCATTTTCCTTCARTCTGTCTTGCAACTGGGTTATTTCTTGATCCTTTTGTTCAAGCATAGTTGTTAGGTTTCCTACAGAATATATATTAGCTGATGCTATAGCACCCATTGTTCCTGCTAACTCTGTAGCGAACTCTCCTTCCTTGAGTTTCTTCCCATCTATGATAACTCTATGCTTCTTAATCGATCTTTCTCCTACAGGATGAATTTCCTGTTTCAAGACAACTCTTCTCTCTTTGCTGAAAAAATAATATGACGAGGGGATTTCATCTCTTGAAATCGGCTCTAGGTCACTGACATACAAACATCCTTCATGAGGAGTTCCAAAAGTAGACTGTAGTGGAGTTAAAGATGTAATGGGGCTACCAAGTTCTTTTGAAGTAGTTCCTCCAATATTTTCTGGAATATCATCAAGAATTATTGGACTTGTTTCCAATCCTTTTCCTTTCTCTATCCCTAGTTCTTTTACCTGAGAACCCTCTGTGTTTTGAGGAGGTATTTCAGAATCCTTCAACTTATCTTTATCATTTGATTTATCCTGAGTATTAGTTTCAAACCCTGGAGGGGTTTCTTCCTGTTCTGGCAATGAAGTCGATATTTCACCTTGTAAAATCTTCGGCAGGCAACTTCGCCTATGTCTTTGAAAAGATGCAAACCCAGCCTGTGACTCAAGTGACAAGGCTTGTACCCTGTTCTGCACTTCCTCATAAGATTTAACATATTTGAAAATATCAACATAAACTGAAACTTCATGTTCATATGCTTTTAAATTACAATATATGTAATGCCAACTAATTATTTGGTAAGGGTCATGTTTTCTGTGCTCGATGTCTACTAACTTCACTTCCTCCAATGACTCAGCCTCCGCCTTAGAATGTCCTAAGTTTAATAAAGTCAATTTCCCGACATGAACAGGGAAAGATGGCCATGCTTTTTTCTGAAGGGCTTTTAATTCTAACCCAATACCACCCTTGGCTAATTGATGAGCTACTTCTCTGCATAATAATCTGTCTGGTAAGAATTTCGAGAGTGCCTGAGGCGGAATAGAACAACCATAAACCCTAACATAGGAAAATTTTTCTTCAATAAAATAGTCGACAACCGATTTGAGGCTTTCTATGACTGCATCAGAAATGCGAGGGGGTTCGCATCCAAAAATTTTTTTGTGCAGAGGAATGATGACATAATGACAAACATCATAAAAAACATCTTTAGCATTTTCTTCCCAGAGAGCTGAGTGGTATTTATGAATAGGCTCTGGGCAAGAAACATTCCAACTCCAATTCATTAATGGAAAAGGAGTCATAAAACAAATGGCATCCATAATATATGTAGACACATAAAAAGACACTGGTTGTCCTTTTGACTTGGCTGCTTTATAATTTACAACCTCTTTTGTTAGGTTATCTGACAATATTTTATGCCAGTTAAAACTACGTCCTTCTGAAACTTCCTCTAAGAAGGGTGTCCAGTCTGCATGAAAGTGACAGGGATCTTTTCTCCCGAAAAGTCTGCATAACATCATGGCTATGTAAACCATATATTCATTTAAGGAGGCCGAAGCATAAATTCCATGAGCATCAGCCCTAAACTTTGCTTCGGACCTCGCCCATCCTCTAATCATGTTAGGATATGTCTGGCTTGCTTCAACACATTCCTTTCTTTGAAACTCGGCTACAAATTCAACATTAAAAGTGTGTCTATAATTCGGAGAGAGTTTATACATTACTTGAATGTGCTCAGGCCTGAATGAGCCGACGACAGCTCCTTGCTCGTTCAAAATGCTTCTTGTTGGGATATCTACCCTATCCAGAGCCCAGCCGATCATATCGGTATATGTCACCAACCTCGGACGCGTAGCAACCTTATGAAACTCAGTCTCAGCAATGTCTCAGAGGTGATTTTCCGAATCAGGGTCTTCATGTTTAAGCTCATCCTCTAGCAATTCGAAAATTCCAGTCCACGATTTGACGGAGTGTACGCCGAGTGGAGTAGTATCAGAGATAATATCACCTTCCTGTTGGTCTTCGTTTTTCTTTGGTGCTTTTTTGGGTTCCATAGCTCTGCGTTTAACTTGAAAACCTGTCACAGAGAGTGGATGAAAAGACTTAACTTTGAAATGAAAATACAGACGTTCAATCTTTTAATTTGAATATATCTTACACATAGTGAGAATCATACATCTGTCACGAAATAAAAGCTCGTAATGCAGAAAAGATTTTTGGAGATATGCATTCAATGCCCGTACTTAGGCTTTCTCGTCATTTTCAAAACAAGAGAAACATACTTAATTGGACCACGATGCATTAATGAACACTTAAAGAGAGAATTAACTTTAAAACTGTTTAGAAAGTGGATTATTAGTGTTAATTTTGAGTTAAATTTGAAAACTTGATTTTTGGGGTTTCGTCAGTCTTGATGTCGAAAAAATATGTCATCGAAGAAACCCGATTGCCGAAATCGCGATGTATTAATTTAAATTAAAACATTTTTAGTATGTTAATTAATTGAGATTTGATCTTTTTGGGATTTCGTTAATCGAAAAATCGGAAATCGGGATTTCGGGAAATATGATAACAAGAAACATGCTTCTCATGAAATCACAAATCCCGAAATCGCGAAATTACAACGCTGCATTTCTTTTAATCATGATTTAGACTAAACATGATTAGTTAACTTAACGTAAACTATGGATCGGGGTTTTATAAATCGGGAAATCGGGAAACACGATGACAAGATATATGAACTTTTTGAATCCGCGAATCCCGATATCGCGATGTGATTAACTTAATTTTTAAACCCTTTTAAATGAAAACTAAGTAATTTGTGTTTTAATTAAGTCTTAAAGTATCGGGATATTGGGGATCGGGGTTTCACAATTTGATTTGCATTAAAAATTTGTTTACGGCAAACCCCGAATCCCGATTTCTTTAACATTTGAATGAAAAACTTGCAAATTTAAAATTATACTCCTTTTAAATAATTTTTCGAAGAGTTTTGGAAAATTGATCTTTTTGTAAACTTTTATCCATTCTTTATTCAAAAATAAATAAAAAGGTATCGTGAATTTCAGAAATGATGAAATTTTTCTTTGAGGAAAGCCGAAACCTTAAAAATAAAAATCTAGACCTTAGGAATGGAAAATTTTAAGCTTTGTTTCAACACCTGGGATGGGTTTTTTTCAAAGTACATTGAGCAAATGGATGTGAAAGTTTTCAAAAGTGATATCTTTATTGTATTTAGGTGTAACAGAGTGCATTAATGGAATCCAGAAATAAAACTAAACCATGCCCATATTCAACAGAAGAAAAACATGCTGATGTAGAAGACCCAAAACATATTTGGGACTGCTATTCAACAAAAAAATGCATAGGAAATAAAGGGATAGAACAATGCATTTCACAGAAGTCGAGAACTTACTCAGTGGGGAAAAGCACCAGAAAGCTCAGAAACAAACAGAGACCAACAAGTCTCAAAGTACCACGAAACACAATCTAATATGTGTTTGGATGCCGAGATTGAGCATTGCTATTGGGGTTGCAATCTATGTGGGTGAGACTGTCACCATTCAATCATTACACTCATGAACTAAACTGAGCCCATATTCAACATAAGAAATACTTGTGCATGTAGACCACCCAAAATCTATTTGGGACTGCAATTCAACAAAATTGCATACGAAATAAATGGATAGAACTGTGCATTTCAGAGAAGTTGAGAACTTGCTAAGAGGGGAAAGCACCAATCAAAGCTACAACACAGTCACCAAACCCCAAAGATGTCACAAGGAAGCATTCACCTAAACAACAACACACAGTCCACGGGCCAAGCACCCGAGAGGTATACCAAGTCGCATACCATACAAATCCAAGTCCAGTGACAAGTCCAAAGATGAGGAAGAAGCCATGAGGGGTGCCATAGTGCACAACGCATCACCAGTTATAGACCGAGAACTCGAGAGTTATACCAAGTATCGACAAACACCAAAATCCAACGCAAAATCCACAGGGAGGAGCTGCGGGAACCAAGCCCGCAGGCCAGGGCCAAAGCCATCAGGGCGAGACCTCCCACAACCACCACCGCCACGCTCAAGCGTCAAAGCTCTAAGCCCTAAGCTCAATGCCCAATACCAAATGCTAAGCCTGCGACCATTACCATAGCTCTGCCATAGTAGCAGAGAGGGAGGAGCCCCTAACCATTACCTTAACTCCGTCGTAGTTGCAGAGTAGGAGAGGCTCATGGCGCATTCACATAGTAAGATAGGCGATATTGATGGAGCGTTAGGGTTGAGGATAGTTTAGGGTTTGATTAGAGAGGCGTGTAGGGTTAGGAATGAGCATAGATTTGGGAGGGGCACATGGGCCTCATGCGAGGACCCACTGCCCCATGATAAAATTCTTTTATTTTTCTTTGTCATTTATTTTTTTATTATTAGATTTATTTTTATTATTTTATTATTTATTTTTATTTTATTATTGTATTTTTAGATAAAATTTTAAAGGTTTATGTTTTAAATAATAGTTTGATATAAAAAAAAAAAAAAAAATTATATTTCGGGCTTAAATTATATTTAAATTATGTTTTAATTAATAGTTAAATTTTAAAACATAATAACGTTAATAATGATTAATGTTTTAAAAATTTATTTATATTCAAAATTATGTTTAAATTATACTTAAATTTATGCTTAATTTCATGTTTAAATTTAAAAATTAATTAATAGTTATGTTTTATGTTTTAAATTAATAGTTAAATTTTAAAACATAAAATTAATTAGTTTTAAACAAAAAGTTTAAGGACTTAGACCAAGATAAATGGGAGGGGGCTTCATGCGCATTAGGCAGGTAAGTTAGAGAAATTAGAGAATATGGTGCAAAGCTAGTGTAGCTACCAGGCGAGGGAGTCAGTAGTTTTCTTAGGCAGTGACACCAAGCTTAGATGCTTAACCCTAACCTAGCCACTTCCCCTAAAGAGAGTAACGTCTATTTACAGACAAGTAAAAAAAAAACTTATGCCTAACCTTGTTTTCTAGTTTAAGTTGCACAAATGTGAAAAATCCTTGAACTCACCCTGACAACTTTGGTTGATGCAGGTTAAATTATACAGGATGGTTAGGACTTGAGGAAATCGAGGCAGAGGGGCATTGTCGCAGGGACCACCAGCGCCGCCACCACCATCGCCTAAACTAGCTCTCATACTGTGCTCTTTGGAGGCCATAAATGAGACTTTAAAGGGGCATCAACCAACAGGGATCGAAGTGGAGCCCCCACCATCTGGAATGGGTAATCCAGAAGCATCGAGGGATTCAGGGGGAGGACCTCCACTCGAAGACATCACTAGAGAACTACAAAATATCAAACTTTTGGGGTTTGCCGGGGGTTGTGCCAGTGAACGTGCCGAGGCATGGTTGGAAGGCATGACAAGGTGTTTTGCCTTAAGAGACTATGCGTCCATTTCAAAGGAAAATATAGCGATTTTTCAGTTAAGAGACAGTTCCTTGAGTTGGTGGGGCAACCTGGAAAGGTAACTGCATCTTACCCCAGACACTGTGTCTTGGGAACTTTTCGAGGAGATGTTCTGAAGGAAATATCTACCAGCTTACTATGAGGAACAACAGGTGGGAGCATTTCATGCTCTAGTACAGGGAAACATGACCGTAGAAGAATATGAGATTAGGTTTATGGAATTGGTAAAATATGTTTCATACATGGATAATGACCAATGACAGGTAGAATGCTTTGTCTATGGGTTAAACCCTAAGATAAGGGCTATGGTACAGATGTGGAAATTGTCTTCAGTAGCGGAAGCTGTGGAAAATGCGCATTATGCGGAGGAACACATGAACTTAACTGGAGGTATGAGACCGACCTTTCCGCATCGTCTTGGATTCATGGGGAAGGCCCCTAAAACATTTCCCAGGGGAGGGGGCTCAAGGCCACCTCCATATGGTAATAGAGTCGCACCAAGGATAGTAGCCGCAGGGATTTCAATGGCAGTGAGTGCAACATCTCGTTCATCACCAAGGACGTAGGCAGGTCCATGGCCATATCAGGGAGCAACTAGTAGGGGCAGGGGTTCCAGGGGAAGGAACTCATTTCAGAGACAGTCACAGAACAATGCACAGGTTCAATCTCATGTTACTTGTTGGGGATGTGGAGGACCCCATTACCAGCGTGACTGCCCAGAGTTACAATCATGATTTGTGCATAGAGAGGGAAAGGCCCCGATGGGAAGAGCAAGTGGCAACCACTGGATTTACGCAGCGGTTAATAATCTCCAGGAAGAACATCAATCCACGATGGTGGAGTCATCAGGTACGCTAAATCATATCAATGTAAAGATTTTATTTGATTTTGGTGCTACAGATAGTTTCATTTCACCATCTGCATTAGAAAAGAGTGGGTTGGCAACCTACGAGCACGATGACTTTAAACAAGTCGAGATGGCCTTGGGGGAAAAACAAGCGGTAGGACCTAGTGTTGATAATTGTATAGTAGACATGGGAGTGTGTACTACCAGTTTGAAGGTTTACATTACTTCTCTTTGGGCATATGACCTAATCATTTGAATGGATTGGTTAGAAGTCCATCGAGCGATGGTAGATTGTTTCAAAAAAAGGGTGCTTTGTGTTGATGACGAAGGAAGGCCAGTAGAGAAACAAGGTGTACGGAGAAAGGTGTCTCTACGCTTTATCTCAACAATGAAGGTTAAGTGGTGCATGAGGCAAGGGTGTCGACTGTATGTAGTGGAAGTAGTGAGTGAAAGGAAAGGACCCTTCTTAGATCAGTACCCAGTATTGTCAGAGTTTAAAGATGTTTTTTCGAATGAGTTACTAGGGTTACCTCCTAAGAGGGAGCTCAATTTTACTATTGAGCTAAAACCTGGTGCAGAACCAATTTCCAAGACTCTGTATCGGATGACATCGCCAGAACTTTGTGAGTTGCAAATGCAGTTGAAAGCGTTACTAGACTTAGGGCTAATAAGGCCCAGTGTCTCACCTTGGGGTGCACCAGTAATCTTTGTGAAGAAGAAAGATGGTTCCTTATGATTGTGTATAGATTACAAGGACTTGAACCATGCTACGGTGAAAAATAGGTACCCAATGCCACAAATAGATGATCTCTTTGATCAGATGAAAGGAGCAATGATATTCTCAAATATTGATTTGCGATCAGGGTATCACTAGTTAAGGATTAAGGAAGGTGATATTCCTAAAACTGCCTTTCGATCTCGGTTTGGGCATTACGAGTTTGTCATAGTACCTTTCAGATTGACCAATGCGCTAGTAGTATTCATGAGCCTCATGAACGGAGTATTCTGGAAGTACTTAGACCGTTTTGTACAAGTCTTTCTAGATGACATCCTCATCTATTCCAAGAATGAAAGAGAACATGAGGAACACTTGCGAGTGGTGTTGTCCTACCTTAGAGAGAACAAATTGCATGGGAATTTGTTGAAGTGTTCCTTCTTCTAGAAAGAAATTCACTATTTAGGACATATCATTTCCGGTGAAGGAATCTCTGTGGACCCAGAAAAGGTAAAGGCCATTATGGAATGGCTAGTGCCGAAAAATGCCCATGAGGTAAGAAGCTTCATGGGGCTAGCAGGTTATTATCAGAGATTTGTGGAAGGGTTCTCTAAGATAGAGAAACCCATCACCACCTTCCAGTGCAAGGGGGTCAGGTATGAATGGACAAAAGAATGTGATAGTGCATTCATCGAACTTAAGAGGTTACTAACTAGTGCACCAATTCTACGAGTGGTGGATATGGAAAAGGACTTCATAGTCTGCACGGATGCCTTGAAGCAAGGGTTGGGGGCCGTGCTAATGCAGGATGTAGGAGTGATAGCTTATGCGTCAAGGAAGTTGAAGAAACAAGAAGAAATTTACGCTACTCATGATTTAGAGTTGGCATCTGTAATGCTAGCTCTGAAACTTTGGAGGCAGTGTCTTGTGGGGTGAAACTTTGAGCTCAAAATGGACCATCAAAGTTTAAAACATCTCTTCACTCAAAGGGATCAGAATGCCAGAAAAAGGTGATGGAGTGAGTTCATGAGTGAGTACAATTTTGGTATTTCATATATCAAGGGAAAATATAATGTGGTCGTGGATGCCTTGAGTAGGAGACTACGTGTCTTCTCCTTGGTACCCTTAAAAGTAAATCTAAGGGAACGTGTGTCGACACAACTCATTAGAGACAGTTGGTATTTAAAGGTTAACTTAAACCTCCAGAGTGGGAGGCAGTTAGATCCAAAGTATGAAGGATATAGTCTGGAAGCAGAGGGACTATTGAGATATCGAGGAAGGATGTATGATGCAGGAGCATCGCCCACATCAAGCGAGCCAGCGCGGAAGCTGAGGATAGCTGGACAAGTGCCAGCACAAGTTTTGAAAACACCTTGAAACTGTTGTGCAAACATTAATGTGATAATTTAATGAAGTGCACTTTGAATACTGTAATTGGACCTTGAGCCTTTAGCTCTCGTCCTTATTAGATAGACGACATTTAAAGTAGTTAATGTTGGTAGATAGAAATTTAATTCTAGATTAGACATCTTTAGAGCGCAAGAGGGAAACGGGATATAGACACCCTCATTGTGCATTTGTATTATTATTGAAATCAGAGGGGGAAGAAGAGCATGCAGAGAAGCTGTGTAAGAACACCCATGTACAGATATTTGAATTAATAGAAGAGCTTTGATTCAAATTCATGGTTTGTGTTGTTCCCTATGTATTGATGTTATGCTCATGAATATTTGATTTCCTATTACACATTTTCTTTTATATGCTGTGTATATGATTTCATGGTTGAGTCTGAAACCTGAAGGGAAGAGGGAATGAGTTTCAATTGTTTCTCTATTTGAGCCAGAGAATTCCTTCAAGGAGTGCAGTCAAAGAGTCCGCAAGGAGTGCGTTGACAGAGGGTTCAGATAGAGATAGATTTTGTTCTCATTTATCCCGAAGGTGCAGTTGGGCATAGGAGCCGTGCAAGGAGTGCGCAGGCTGGGTAAAAGTCTCAGGATTGCAAACCTGAGTGAAGCGTCGAGAGACTGCTGCTGCAGGTGTGTGCAGAGTCGAGTGACTTCAACACTTAGACGTGGTTGAGGGTTGCCGCAAGGAGTGCGTGCAAGAGTTTCCTGAAGGACTTGAAGGTTGTGGGAAAGCTTAGGGGGAATAGGCCTTCAAATTGGTTGAGGGAAAACGCAGAGGAGTTGAGCCTTGAAGGTTTGCAAGAATCGTCGCAAGTTTGCATGCAGGTGGACGAGTTCCATAGAAGGAACACTTAGTCATTTCGCAGATTTCTCAAAAGAGGAACGGACGGTCGACATTCTCTGAGGAGAATTCGCGACATCCCGTGAGCCGACAGATCTCACCAAGGTGCAAGGGAGATACCGCATGTATTCCCGAGAGGTTCAAAGATCAGGAAGGGCAGAGCCGTTGATCCGGGCCACGAGGGTCGTTGGATCTACATGTATATCGTGTATCGGGGTTTCATGGATTGAAACTCCAAAACATTGCAACGGAAATCGGGAAATCGCGATACGCGATTTCCCGACAGGTTAAGGGATAGCATGGGCCACAGTGGAATTAGTGGAGGACAGGTGGCACGAGTTATCGGAGCTCAGAGAAAGGAAAGTACTGAAACATTGGCATTATGATTCCTGATCACGTGAAGTCCGAAGTCTCGACGAGGTAAGGGACCATTGAAAAGTCAAAGCCGCAAGCTCATTGGAGTATTGGCATATCAGGAATTGGGAGTAGCGAAATCGCGATAGCGGAAACCCCGACAAGAGAAGGAGGTCAGCATTGACTAAGGTATTGGGTCTCGACGATCCGAGAGTACATCGTTCGATCACTGACCTCGCGAAATCGCGAAGTCCAATCCTCCGAGTGCAGAGAGGGGATCGCGCGAGAGTTCTGTGGGTGTAGATTTCCCGATAGGGAAATAGAATGATGGTTAGGGTTCTTCGGGCCGAGGAAAGAGAATATCCTGTGAGCGGGCGTGCCTGAGTTTTGTATCAGAGCACAAAAGGTTCTTTGATTTCTGTAGTAGAGAAGGAAGAGAATTCACCATGACGCCTAGGAGAAGGGACGCGCAGTCACCCGATCCAGAGGATAGGGAAATGTCGTGAAGAAGAGGTAGGCAGATGGCAGATCCAGCCATAGAGAGAAAAATGCATGATCTCCGAGCCAGACTCGAAGACATGGAGACAACACAAAGACGCACAGCTAGTGCAGGGGATCTGAGTGATTCTGAGAGCGAAGCTGAGGATGAATGAGAAGAGGAAGTTGCAGCCGAAGATGCATCAAACGAGTGTTTGATCAGAGCTATTGCAAGGATGGGTGCAAGAGAAAAAATGGACATTCCAGTTTACGAGGGAAACTTGGATGCCGAGGAGCTTCTAGACTGGATTAGAGCTCTCGACACATACTTTGACTACGAAGATGTTGAAGAGGACAAGAAAGTCAAGCATGCTATCACACGCTTGAAGGGACATGCAACATTGTGGTGGGATGAACTACAAGCTGACAAACGCTGCAAGGGCAAGCAGAAGATCAAGAGCTGGGACAGAATGATCGTGAATATGAAGGTGAAATTCATCCCCAGGGACTATCAAATTACTCTGTTCAGGAGAATGCAAAACCCAAGACAGAAGCTGATGATAGTGAAAGAATACACTGAGGAATTCTATAGACTAAACATCAGAGCAGGTCATCGGGAGAGCGATGATGAGAAAGTTGCCAAGTATATCAATGGCCTGAGATATGATATCCAGGATGAGATGAGCATGGTAACCATCCGAATGGTGGAATATGCTTATCAGATGGATTTGAAAGCTGAGGAGAAGCTGAGCCGAAAGCATAGTCAGAGGGGCCGAGGCAGAAGTCAGTCCAGAGGCAAGTCAGTTGCCCCGGAAAAAAACCAGAAGCCCAAAGAGGAATGGAAGAAACCTTAGGGTAAAGTTGAGAGAGGTGGAACCTCACAAAGAGGGCCATGTGTTGAACAACTAGGGCAGCATAATGAGCAGAGAGGAGATCATGCTGACAACAACACTTTTCCTCGAACCAGGGGTAGAGGAAGAAGAAGAGGTGGAGTAATTACATGCTTCACATGCAGGAAAAATGGACACAAGTCTTATGAGTGTCCTGAGAAAAAGGACATTGGAGAAGCTCACATCACCGAAGCATAGAGGTAGGATGTTGAGGCAGAAGACGCAGAAGGTGGAAGATCACTTATGATGCGAAAAGTCCTTTTGACACCTGAGAAGGAGGTGGAAAGTTCAGTCCAAAGGACCAGACTTTTTAGGACTTCTTGCAAGACCATGGATAGGGTATGCAAGGTCATCGTGGACAGTGGTAGCATGGACAATCTCGTTTCTACAGAGATGGTAGAGAAGTTGGAGCTGGAGACGACTGATCATCCAATCCCATACAGAGTTTCATGGCTACAGAAAGGACAACAGGTAACTGTCACTAAACAATGCTTAGTTGAATTCAAGATAGGAGGATATAATGATAAGATCTTATGTGATGTCATTCCTATGGATGTTTGTCATCTATTTCTAGGTAGACCATGGCAATATGACAAGAATGTGATTCATGATGGGCGAATGAACACATACACCCTGGAGAAGAATGGGAGGACACACATGTTGCTTCCGATAAAGGATAAGGAGGTGAAATCGGAAGTAAGCAACACAGTACTTCTCATGAGTGGGAAGGAACTTCTTACCGAGGTTAAGAAGAAGGAGGATCCACAGTTCATTGTGGTCAGAAAGCCGAGGATTGTTCTGACTAGCACAAGAGTAGATGATTTACCGGAGGAGGTTTAGGAGCTGCTGGAAGAGTTCGCTGACATCATAGTGGATGAACTACCTCGTTGCCACCAATTAGGAGTGTGAGTCATTGCATTGATCTCATGCCAGGAGCCAGTTTGCCAAACAAAGCCGTGTACAGATTGATGCCGCAGGAGAAAGAAGAAGTTAAGAGGCAAGTCTAGGATTTGTTGGACAAAGGATTAGTTAGGGAGAGCTTGAGTCCATGTGTTGTTCCAACAATACTCAGTCCGAAGAAAGACGGAGGCTGGAGGATGTGTACTGACTCAAGGGCGATTAATAAAATAACCATTAGGTACAGATTTCCATTGCAAAGGATGGATGATCTGATGGATTGCTTGAGCGAAGCAAAATTCTTTTCAAAAATTGATTTGAAAAGCGGATATCACCAGATTCCAATGAGAGAGGGGGATGAATGGAAGACAGCGTTCAAAACAAATGAGGGTTTGTATGAATGGCTTGTTATGCCATTTGGCTTAACAAATGCGCCGAGTACCTTTATGAGGTTGATGAACGAAGTCCTGAGGGAGTTCATCGGGAAATTTTTCATTGTATATTTGGATGACATATTGATATACAGTAAAACAATAGTGGAGCATCTGAAGCATTTGGCTACAGTGATGCAGAAACTACAGCAAGAGAAGCTGTTGATAAATATGAAGAAGTCCTCATTCATGAAGACAGAACTCATTTACTTAGGGTTTGTTATTTTAGAAAATGAGTTGAGGATGGATTTAGATAAGGTGGAAGTGATCAAGAATTGGCCATCACCGAGGAACATATTTGAGGTGAGTATTTTTCACAGATTGGATAATTTATATTGAAAATTCATTAGGAATTTCAGTGGAATCAACGCAGCGATGATGGATACAGTGAAGAAAAGACATAAATCTTTTCACTGGACTGATGAGGCTGAGAAGAGCTTCAAATTGTTGAAAAGGAAGATTACGGAACAACCAGTTTTGGTGTTGCCGGATTTCTAGAAGACATTTCAGGTGAAATGAGATGCAAGTGGATTTGCAATCAGAGCAGTCTTGAGTCAAGATGACAGGCCAGTTGCATATTTCAGCGAGAAGATGAATGAGGCGAAATTGAAGTACTCCACATATGATAAGGAATTCTATGCTATCATACAGGCATTGAAGAAATGGAGGCATTACTTGATACCCAAAGAATTTGTCTTGTACAGTGATAATCATGCGTTGCAGTTTGTGACTCAATAGGAGAAGTTGAACCAGAAACATGCCAAATGGGTTGAGTACATGCAGAATTTCACATTTGTGATTAAACATATTTCTGGTACTGCTAACAAAGTGGATGATGCTTTGAGCAGGAAGTGTTTGTTGTTGCAGGAGTTCCGAGTCAAAACGTTGGGTTTTGATGATCTCAGGAACATGTACGCAGATGATCATGATTTTTGACATAGGGCATGCCACCCAGGCACATCCGCTCTCACAGGATCTTCTTCCTCTCGGCCCGAAGAACTCCAAGGTTCTTCTATTTCCCTATCGGGAAATCTGCACCCACAACAATCTTTCCCCGAGGTCTACCCTTTACCACCGGGAGATCAGCTAAATCTTGCGATCTCGCGAGTTCATGAATCAAAGCCTCCAACTCTTCCTTTCAAATCTTGCGATACCCGACCTGACGATACGGGTATGGCCCTTTTATTTATTAGTGCCCTCACCACATGAAATCGTAGGCTAGGCTTAATTGTCGGCGCCTCTCGCAAATCGCACCTTTGTGAGTGTGTGTGTCGAACTCTTGTGCCCTCCAGTTGCGATCTCCCGAGATGCGACAGGTCAATGCGGAGCTGACTCCTCCCTTGACGGATTTCGCTACTCGCAACCTCGCAACCTCGCAACCTCACAGGTTGAACCGTCGGGCTTTCACCCTCCTATTCCGCGAATCCCTGAGATGCGGAATTCAACGGAGTGTTGACTCCTATCTCCAGGCAACGTGTGTCCACCCGTCGACCACGCGGGTCCCACCTTATGCTCTGCCACGTGTCCACACGAACCTCGACTCTCGGCACTTCGCGACTCGCGAATCCTAGCGCCGATACTTCGAGACTTCTCACGGCGAGATCCTGATCACTTTGTGCCACCTGTACTCCACTCGCCGACTTCGCTATGGCCCACATTGTCCTCTAGCTATCGGGATATCGCTTCTCGCAATCTCGCAATCCCCATGGCCAAATTCTCGAGTCTTTTCTCATGAGACCCCGATACACGATCCCACGCGCGGATCCAACGATCCTCCTACGATCCAGATCCAACGGCTATTCTCCTTCTCGTGCCTTTTATCCTCGTGACTTGGAGTACCCAATACTTGGGTTCTCACCTTGCGAACTCCTGAGTTCGCGAGATCTCTTGATCTCTGCCACCTGTCCCCCTTAGATGGACGGCTCCTAGTTTTCTCGCCACTTCTCCACTCGTGAAACTGAAGGACTTCCCTTTCTGTCCTCCAATGTCCGAGTCTCCGAGATGGGAAAATCTCCTTACACGCGTCCTCCACAACGAACGGTTCTGATCTTGTAGGGATATCGTGCGTCGCGATATCGCTGTTCCTGTTGCACAACTTTTGGGGCTTCAACTTGCGAGTCCCCGATACACGATACCACTTGTAGATCTGACGGCTCCTGGGACTCGAGATCGACGACTCTGCCCCTCCTGAGCTTCAAACCCTTTAGACCTTCTTGCCGTAACCTCTTGGCACATCTGCAAGATCTAACGATCCTCAAAACTTCGCGAAATCTCCTCAGAGGATTTCGTCCGTCCGTTCTCCCTTTGAGAATTCTACGAAATGAATAAGTGCCTCTCCACGAGACTTCTTAACCGCTTCGCCAACCTGTGACATTTCTTGTAACTTCAAGTCGCACTTATCTACGATGATCTTCAACGACTCCGAGGCCTATCCTTCCTGAGCTTTTCTAAATTACTTCAACCTCAATGAGGTTTTTTTGCACGCACTCCTTGCGACAAACCTACGAACACTTCAACTGTTCGAGCTTCCTTTGACTCTGCGCATGCCCGTAGCAGCAGTCCTTCAATACTTTGCTCAGTGTCATGACTGAGACTCTCCTTAGCCAGCGCACTCCTTGCACGGCTTGTATAACCCAATCTCACTCCTGGGTGTATGAGAACAAGAGTTAACTATTTGAGCCTTCTGTCAATGCACTCCTTGCAGGAATCCTTTCTCAAATAGAGAAACAATTGTAACTCATTCACTCTTCCTTTTAGACTTCTGTTTAAACCATGAAATCATATGTACAGCATCTCAAAACAATACATAATAGAGAACAAACGTTCATGAGCATATTATCAACACACACACACAGAACACAACCATGAGTCTGAATCAATTCCTTCTATTAATTCTAGATCTGTACATGGACGTCTCCTACAACCCTCTGCTATTCTCCTATGCTCTTCCTACTCTGAATTATGCTGGCTAATGTTACAATGAGAAATGAGGGTGTCTATATCCGTTTTCCCTCCTACGCTCTAAAACTGTCTAATCTAAGAATTCAATTTTATCTACCTGCATCTACTACTATAAATGCCTCTGTCTATCTCAGACGAGAGCGTATGGCTTGAGGTCTAATTACATTTTACCAAGGCACCTTCATTAAATGATCTCATTTATGTTTGTGCATCAACTTCAAGGGAAATTCAAAATCTTGCGCTGGACGTCTTCCAGCTGTCTTCTGTTTCCACGTTGGTTTTGCTTGTCGTGAGGGATGCTCCTGCATCAATTTTGGAGAGGCGTATGAAGCAACTGAGAATCTAGTTCTCAGAGATAGGAGCCAGTGGGTCGAGTATATGATCTAGGAAGGATTACTGTTTAGAGACAATCAACTGTGTATTCCAAAATGCTCCATGAGGGAGAACCTACTGAAAGAGAAATAGAGTGGAGGATTGGTCGGACACTTCGGTCATGACAAAACATTTGCAAAGCTGAGTGAATCATACTTTTGGCCAGGAATGCGATCAGAGGTCAAGATATTTGTAGACAGATGCAGAATTTTCCAGCATTCGAAGGGGAGGAAGCAGAATGTAGGGTTTTATCAACCATTGCCCATACCCGAGAGGCCGTGGGATGTGATTAGCATGGATTTTGTATTGGGGTTTCCAAGGACACAAAGAGGTGTTGATTCAATCTTTGTGGTGGTGGATAGATTTTCCAAAATGGCACACTTCATTCCATGTCAGAAGACTAGCGACACGACTCACATCGCGAACCTGTTTTTCAAAGAGGTCATTCGACTTCATGGGTTGCCGAGAAGCATAGTTTTGGATAGAGACACTAAATTCATAGGGAATTTTTGGAGAACCTTATGGAAGAAGCTGGGAACTAACTTGTTGTTTAGTTCAACGTATCATCCGCAGACGGATGGGCAGACAGAAGTGGTAAACAGAAGTCTGGGAGATTTGTTGAGAAGCTTGGTGACAGAGCACCACAGCAGTTGGGACAACATATTACTGCAGACAGAGTTTGCTTATAATGACTCTGTTAATAGGAGCACAGGGTAGAGTCCATTCCAGGTTGTTTATGGCATGCAGCCGAGGGGAATTTATGAATTGAGGGATTCAAAACAGACTATGACTAGGAGCACTAGTGCATAAGAATTCACTGAGGCGATGAATGAACTTTACAGCCAGGTGAAGGAGCGGTTGCAGAAATCAAGCCAAGAATATAAACGTAGAGCAGATCAACATAGAAGAAAAATTCAGTTTGAGGTTGGTGATTTGGTTCTAGCACATTTGAGAAAGGAAAGGTTCCCGAGGGGAACATACAATAAACTGAAGATGAAGAAAATCGGACCATGCAAGGTCATGAGGAAATTTGGGATAAACACTTATGAGATTGAATTACCCGATGGGATCGGAATTTCTCCGATATTCAATATCTCAGATTTATACCCATATAGAGCTGGGGAAGTAGAGACTGGAACTGAGCAGCCAGTGATCCAGTGGACAAAGAAAATGCCAGTTGCAGATAAGCCACAGATGGAGTGCATACTGGACAAGAAAGTGAGCAAAAGGACCAGACAGAAAGAATACTTTGAGTATCTGGTCAAATGGAAGGACCATCCAGTTGAAGATGCCAGCTGGGAGACTGAAGCAGAGATACAGAAGCATGGACAGACCGTGCAGGAGCTCATGGATAGGAGCCCATGAAAGTTTTCAAGCAAGGGAGTATGATGTAGGAGCATCGCCCACATCAAGCGAGCCAGCATGGAAGCGGAGGACAACTAGACAAGTGCCAGCACAAGTTTTGAAAACACCTTGAAACTGTTGTGCGAACATTAATGTGATAATTTAATGAAGTGCACTTTGAATATTGTAATTGGACCTTGAGCCTTTAGCTCTCATCCTTAGTAGATAGACGACATTTAAAGTAGTTAATGCTGGTAGATAGACGACATTTAAAGTAGTTAATGCTGGTAGATAGACGACATTTAAAGTAGTTAATGCTGGTAGATAGAAATTTAATTCTAGATTAGACATCTTTAGATCGCAAGAGGGAAATGGGATATAGACACCCTCATTGTGCATTTGTATTATTATTGAAATCAGAGGAGGAAGAAGAGCATGCAGAGAAGCTGTGTAAGAACACCCATGTACAGATATTTGAATTAATAGAAGAGCTTTGATTCAAATTCATGGTTTGTGTTGTTCTCTATGTATTGATGTTATGCTCATGAATATTTGCTTTCCTATTACACATTTGCTTTTATATGCTGTGTATATGATTTCATGGTTGAGTCTGAAACTTGAAGGGAAGAGGGAATGAGTTTCAATTGTTTCTCTATTTGAGCCAGAAAATTCTTGCAAGGAGTGCAGTCGAAGAGTCCACAAGGAGTGCATTGATAGAGGGTTTAGATAGAGATAGCTTTTGTTCTCATTTATCCCGAAGGTGCAGTTGGGCACAGGAGCCGTGCAAGGAGTGCGCAGGCCGGATAAAAGTCTCAGGATTGCGAACCTGAGTGAAGCATCGAGAGACTGTTGTTGCAGGTGTGCGCAGAGTCGAGTGACTTCAACACTTAGACGTAGTTGAGGGTTGCTGCAAGGAGTGTGTGCAAGAGTTTCCTGAAGGACTTGAAGGTTGTGGGAAATCTCAGGGGGAATAGGCCTTCAAATTGGTTGAGGGACAATGTAGAGGAGTTGAGCTTTGAAGGTTTGCAATAATCGTCGCAAGTTTGCATGTAGGTGGACGAGTTCCGCAGGAGGAATACTTAGTCATTTCGTAGATTTCTCAAAAGAGGAACGAACGGTCGGCATTCTCCAACGAGAATTCGCGACATCCCGTGAACTAATAGATCTCACCAAGGTGTAGGGGAGATACCGCAGGTATTACCGAGAGGTTCAAAGCTCAGGAAGGGCAGAGCCATTGATCTGGTCCACGAGGGTTGTTGGATCTACACGTATATCCTGTATCGGGGTTTCGTGGATTGAAACTCCAAAACATTGCAACGGAAATCGCAAAATTGAGATACGCGATTTCCTGACAGTTTAAGGGATAGCATGAGCCACAATGGAATTAGTGGAGGACAGGTGGCACGAGTTATCAGATCTCGGAGAAAGGAAAGTCCCGAAACATTGTCATTAGGATTCATGATCCTGCGAAGTTCGAAGTCCCGACGAGGTAAGGGACCGTTGAAAAGTCAAAGCCACGAGCTCATTGGAGTATCGGCATATCGGGAATCGGGAGTCGTTAAAACGAAGTGTTCGACATCACGAGTAGCGAAATCATGATAGCGGAAACCTCAACAAGAGAAGGAGGTCAGCGTTGACTGAGGTATCGGGTCTCGACGATCCGAGAATACAACATTCGATCATTGACCTCGCGAAATCGCGAAGTCCGATCCTCTGAGTGCAGAGAGGGGATCGCGCGAGAGTTCTGTGGGTGTAGATTTCTCGATAGGGAAATAGAAGGATGGTTAGGGTTCTTCGGGCCGAGGAAAGAGAATATCCTGTGAGAGGGCGTGCCTGAGGGTGCGTGCTTGTGTCAATGTACATCCCTGAAGATGGGAATATTCGAAGCATCATACTGAAGGAAGCCCATAGAGAAATTTATTGTGGGCATCCAGGTGTAAATAAAATGTACGCAGACATGAGGAAGGTTTTCCTCTAGGTAGGCATGAGGCGCGATGTAGTCCATTTCGTCACTAAATGCCTAGAGTGTCAACAAGTGAAAGATGACCACCATCACCTGACAGGCCTCCTACAACCACATGATGTTCCTATGTCCAAGTGGGAATTCATTTCTATGGATTTTGTTGTGGGGTTTCCGCTCACATCTCATAGACACAATGCCATTCTTGTGATAGTTGATAAGTTAACCAAGAGTGCTCATTTTATTTTGGTTAGAGACACTTACGATGTCATTGATGTGGCACACGTGTTTGTAAGTGAATTCATCCATTTGCACGGGATACCTAAGAAGATCATATCAAATAGAGACTTCAGATTCACTTCTAGGTTTTGGACAAGTTTGCAGTCAGCATTAGGGACTCAGTTGAACTTAAACACAACTTATCATCCTGAAACAGATGGGCAAAATGAGAGAGTAAATCATGTCATGGAAGACATGCTAAGGATGTATGTCATGGATAATCAAACCCATTGGGAGAAATACCTACCTTTGGTGGAGTTCGCCTACAATAACAGTTTTCATAGCTCCATAGGAATGCCACCCTACGAAGCTCTGTATGGAAGACCATGCAGAACGTCGTTGATTTGGGAAAGATTAGAAGACCGAGTAATAGTTGGGCCAGAATTGATTCAAGAGATGGAGGAACAAGTGATTCTGATGAGGCAGAGACTAAAGGAAGCACAGGATAGGCAGAAAAGTTATGCGGATGCACACAGGACCGATCGAAGTTATAAAGTGGGAGACCAGGTTTTCATCCGTATTATACCCAATAAGAGTACCATTCAGTTCGGGAAGGGGACAAAGTTGTCACCTCGATTTATAGGATTGTTCAGAATTCAAGAGAAAATTGGACCCATTGCCTATCGTCTCGTACTGCCACCCCACTTGCATAAAACTCATAATGTTTTTCATGTATCTGTTCTACGTCATTATGTTTTTGATGAATCACATAAACTAAATTGGAAGGAATTGTAGGTAGCGGACATGGGACCCCTCACGGTAGAACCGTTACGCATATTGGACCATAGAGTCTGACAGCTCAGGAACCGTCTGGTAGACCAAGTTAAGGTCCAGTGGGACAAGTATAGTCCAGGATCTACTACTTGGGAGGATGCCGAGACATTACGACGAGATTATCCCTCACTTTTTTTTACCACCTTGAGAATATGTTTCTTGAAGGTTGGGTGTATGTAACACCACCTTTTGACTTAGATAGCCAGGATTACTTGAGGCCTAAACACCTTTATTTTCTATTCACAGTGAAACTATTAAATGATACACTTGAACTTTTAAGATGTATGAACCTTTATGAATGTTTAAATGTATTTGAATAATGATGGATATGATGCGATATATTGTGAGAATGTAAATTTTATGAATGTTTAAATGTTATTAATAATGATGGATATGATGTGATCTACTATGTGAATGTAAATTCTATGAATGTTTAATTGTTATTGATGATGATGGATATGATGTGATATCTATTGTGTGAATGAGAATCCTATGAAGGTTTAAATGCTATTTGAATGATGTTGGATATGATGCAATCTATTATGTAAATGATAATTCTATGAATGGGTAACGTTAATTGAATTATGGGATATTATGAGATCTATTTCTAACTTGAAACTTTGATGTTAAATCTGTTGGTATGCGGATACCAAATTGAAATTATGGTTGTATACAATTACATGATGATAATGCATAGAAATGTATGAGTTTGTGTTACAGACTAATCTGTAGGTTATGGGCTATGAAATAGACAAGGGATAATGATGATGAAAGTGGATGTCATGACCACTGGCTGAGAAACAATATGGTATGAATCTTTGTACGTGAAATTATATTGGTTTGGATACATTGCTATGATATGTGGACCAGTGCAGGATTTCAGGAGGTGAAACTGCCCAAAACCGAATAAATGATGACAAAACTCCCAGCAACACGGTGCCACTGTACATTCCATTGTAGGGTGTGGACCCTAGTCATGATTAGGAGGGGTGGAGGCATTTCCCACCGTGTATCCTCCGAAACCTGAAGTCATGGGAGGAGGGTGTTAGCTCACGCTCCCCTAGACGTGTGATGATGACTGTTAGTTTCCTGCTGGGGAAGCTTGGTCAATATAGTGACACTTCTGCTTACAGGTTCTATTTGGAGTTAGGTCAATATAGTTGATACTCCAAGATAGTCTAGCAGAGGAAGGATAGGAATGGAATATGGAAGTAAGTTAGGGAGGAAGGATGAGCATAAATAGTTGAGAGTGTATGTAGATTTGTCTTATGGTGGAATTTATTGTTTTTCCTTCTGAAAAGAAAATGTATATATATATATGAATATTCATAATTATGTAACTAAACTACAATTGTCTAAATAACATTGTTGAGCTAGATAATTATAATTAAAGGATTTCACAAACATTTGATTGGTTTATTTTCTTTTATAAAATGAATAGTCTTGTTGAATGGATTGGATGCATATGGAAATTACTATAGAGATG